>CAWUPM010001299.1:0-80143 GCA_963924295.1 Dioctria rufipes
GAAAAATTTACTATAGAAAAGGCAATCCTCGGCGTATTTAAAATTTGCGAGAGTAAAAAATTATTTTATGAAAAATTTACTATAGAAAAGGCAATCCTCGGCGTATTTAAAATTTGCGACAGTAAAAAATTATTTTTTGAAAAATTTACTATAGAAAAGGCAATCCTCGGCGTATTTAAAATTTGCGACAGTAAAAAATTATTTTATGAAAAATTTACTATAGAAAAGGAAATCCTCGGCGTATTTAAAATTTGCGACAGTAAAAAATTATTTTATGAAAAATTTACTATAGAAAAGGCAGTCCTCGGCGTATTTAAAATTTGCGACAGTAAAAAATTATTTTATGAAAAATTTACTATAGAAAAGGCAATCCTCGGCGTATTTAAAATTTGCGACAATAAAAAATTATTTTATGAAAAATTTACTATAGAAAAGGCAATCCTCGGCGTATTTAAAATTTGCGACAGTAAAAGATTATTTTTTGAAAAATTTATTATAGAAAAGGCAATCCTCGGCGTATTTAAAATTTGCGACAGTAAAAAATTATTTTATGAAAAATTTACTATAGAAAAGGCAATCCTCGGCGTATTTAAAATTTGCGACAGTAAAAAATTATTTTTTGAAAAATTTACTATAGAAAAGGCAATCCTCCGCGTATTTAAAATTTGCGACAGTAAAAAATTATTTTTTGAAAAATTTACTATAGAAAAGGCAATCCTCGGCGTATTTAAAATTTGCGACAGTAAAAATTTATTTTTGGAAAAATTTACTATAGAAAGGGCAATCCTCGGCGTATTTAAAATTTGCGAGAGTAAAAAATTATTTTATGAAAAATTTACTATAGAAAAGGCAATCCTCGGCGTATTTAAAATTTGCGACAGTAAAAAATTATTTTTTGAAAAATTTACTATAGAAAAGGCAATCCTCCGCGTATTTAAAATTTGCGACAGTAAAAAATTATTTTTTGAAAAATTTACTATAGAAAGGGCAATCCTCGGCGTATTTAAAATTTGCGACAGTAAAAAATTATTTTATGAAAAATTTACTATAGAAAAGGCAATCCTCGGCGTATTTAAAATTTGCGACAGTAAAAATTTATTTTTTGAAAAATTTACTATAGAAAAGGCAATCCTCGGCGTATTTAAGATTTGCGACAGTAAAAATTTATTTTTTGAAAAATTTACTATAGAAAAGGCAATGCTCGGCGTATTTAAAATTTGCGACAGTAAAAATTTATTTTTTGAAAAATTTACTATAGAAAAGGCAATCCTCGGCGTATTTAAAATTTGCGACAGTAAAAATTTATTTTTTGAAAAATTTACTATAGAAAAGGCAATCCTCGGCGCATTTAAAATTTGCGACAGTAAAAAATTATTTTTTGAAAAATTTACTATAGAAAAGGCAATCCTCGGCGTATTTAAAATTTGCGACAGTAAAAAATTATTTTTTGAAAAATTTACTATAGAAAAGGCAATCCTCGGCGCATTTAAAATTTGCGACAGTAAAAAATTATTTTTTGAAAAATTTACTATAGAAAAGGCAATCCTCGGCGTATTTAAAATTTGCGACAGTAAAAATTTATTTTTTGAAAAATTTACTATAGAAAAGGCAATCCTTGGCGTATTTAAAATTTGCGACAGTAAAAATTTATTTTTTGAAAAATTTACAATAGAAAAGGCAATCCTCGGCGTATTTAAAATTTGCGACAGTAAAAAATTATTTTTTGAAAAATTTACTATAGAAAAGGCAATCCTCGGCGTATTTAAAATTTTCGACAGTAAAAAATTATTTTTTAAAAATTTACTATAGAAAAGGCAATCCTCGGCGTATTTAAAATTTGCGACAGTAAAAAATTATTTTTTGAAAAATTTACTATAGAAAAGGCAATCCTCGGCGTATTTAAAATTTGCGACAGTAAAAAATTGTTTTTTGAAAAATTTACTATAGAAAAGGCAATCCTCGGCGCATTTAAAATTTGCGACAGTAAAAATTTATTTTTTGAAAAATTTACTATAGAAAAGGCAATGCTCGCGTATTTAAAATTTGCGACAGTAAAAATTTATTTTTTGAAAAATTTACTATAGAAAAGGCAATCCTCGGCGTATTTAAAATTTGCGACAGTAAAAATTTATTTTTTGAAAAATTTACTATAGAAAAGGCAATCCTCGGCATATTTAAAATTTGCGACAGTAAAAAATTATTTTTTGAAAAATTTACTATAGAAAAGGCAATCCCCGGCGTATTTAAAATTTGCGACAGTAAAAAATTGTTTTTTGAAAAATTTACTATAGAAAAGGCAATCCTCGGCGCATTTAAAATTTGCGACAGTAAAAAATAATTTTTTGAAAAATTTACTATAGAAAAGGCAATCCTCGGCGTATTTAAAATTTGCGACAGTAAAAATTTATTTTTTGAAAAATTTACTATAGAAAAGGCAATCCTTGGCGTATTTAAAATTTGCGACAGTAAAAATTTATTTTTTGAAAAATTTACTATAGAAAAGGCAATCCTCGGCGTATTTAAAATTTGCGACAGTAAAAAATTATTTTTTGAAAAATTTACTATAGAAAAGGCAATCCTCGGCGTATTTAAAATTTGCGACAGTAAAAAATTATTTTATGAAAAATTTACTATAGAAAAGGCAATCCTCGGCGTATTTGAAATTTTCGACAGTAAAAAATTATTTTTTAAAAATTTACTATAGAAAAGGCAATCCTCGGCGTATTTAAAATTTGCGACAGTAAAAATTTATTTTTGAAAAATTTACTATAGAAAAGGCAATCCTCGGCGTATTTAAAATTTGCGACAGTAAAAATTTATTTTTTGAAAAATTTACTATAGAAAAGGCAATCCTCGGCGTATTTAAAATTTGCGACATTAAAAAATTATTTTTTGAAAAATTTACTATAGAAAAGGCAATCCTCTTCGTATTTAAAATTAGCGAGAGTAAAAAATTATTTTATGAAAAATTTACTATAGAAAAGGCAATCCTCGGCGTATTTAAAATTTGCGACAGTAAAAATTTATTTTTTGAAAAATTTACTATAGAAAAGGCAATCCTCGGCGTATTTAAAATTTGCGACAGTAAAAAATTATTTTTTGAAAAATTTACTATAGAAAAGGCAATCCTCGGCGTATTTAAAATTTGCGACAGTAAAAAATTATTTTATGAAAAATTTACTATAGAAAAGGCAATCCTCGGCGTATTTAAAATTTGCGACAGTAAAAAATTATTTTTTGAAAAATTTACTATAGAAAAGGCAATCCTCGGCGTATTTAAAATTTGCGACAGTAAAAAATTATTTTATGAAAAATTTACTATAGAAAAGGCAATCCTCGGCGTATTTAAAATTTGCGACAGTAAAAAATTATTTTTTGAAAAATTTACTATAGAAAGGGCAATCCTCCGCGTATTTAAAATTTGCGACAGTAAAAAATTATTTTTTGAAAAATTTACTATAGAAAAGGCAATCCTCGGCGTATTTAAAATTTGCGACAGTAAAAATTTATTTTTTGAAAAATTTACTATAGAAAAGGCAATCCTCGGCGTATTTAAAATTTGCGAGAGTAAAAAATTATTTTATGAAAAATTTACTATAGAAAAGGCAATCCTCGGCGTATTTAAAATTTGCGACAGTAAAAAATTATTTTATGAAAAATTTACTATAGAAAAGGCAATCCTCGGCGTATTTAAAATTTGCGACAGTAAAAATTTACTATAGAAAAGGCAATCCTCGGCATATTTAAAATTTGCGACAGTAAAAAATTATTTTTTGAAAAATTTACTATAGAAAAGGCAATCCTCGTCGTATTTAAAATTTGCGACAGTAAAAAATTATTTTTTGAAAAATTTACTATAGAAAAGGCAATCCTCGGCGTATTTAAAATTTGCGACAGTAAAAAATTATTTTATGAAAAATTTACTATAGAAAAGGCAATCCTCGGCGTATTTAAAATTTGCGACAGTAAAAAATTATTTTATGAAAAATTTACTATAGAAAAGGCAATCCTCGGCGTATTTAAAATTTGCGACAGTAAAAAATTATATTATGAAAAATTTACTATAGAAAAGGCAATCCTCGGCGTATTTAAAATTTGCGACAGTAAAAATTTATTTTTTGAAAAATTTACTATAGAAAAGGCAATCCTCGGCATATTTAAAATTTGCGACAGTAAAAAATTATTTTTTGAAAAATTTACTATAGAAAAGGCAATCCTCGGCGTATTTAAAATTTGCGACGGTAAAAAATTATTTTTTGAAAAATTTACTATAGAAAAGGCAATCCTCGGCGTATTTAAAATTTGCGACAGTAAAAAATTATTTTATGAAAAATTTACTATAGAAAAGGCAATCCTCGGCGTATTTAAAATTTGCGACAGTAAAAAATTATTTTTTGAAAAATTTACTATAGAAAAGGCAATCCTCGGCGTATTTAAAATTTGCGACAGTAAAAAATTATTTTATGAAAAATTTACTATAGAAAAGGCAATCCTCGGCGTATTTAAAATTTGCGACAGTAAAAAATTATTTTTTGAAAAATTTACTATAGAAAAGGCAATCCTCCGCGTATTTAAAATTTGCGACAGTAAAAAATTATTTTTTGAAAAATTTACTATAGAAAAGCAATCCTCGGCGTATTTAAAATTTGCGACAGTAAAAATTTATTTTTTGAAAAATTTACTATAGAAAAGGCAATCCTCGGCGTATTTAAAATTTGCGAGAGTAAAAAATTATTTTATGAAAAATTTACTATAGAAAAGGCAATCCTCGGCGTATTTGAAATTTTCGACAGTAAAAAATTATTTTTTAAAAATTTACTATAGAAAAGGCAATCCTCGGCGTATTTAAAATTTGCGACAGTAAAAATTTATTTTTTGAAAAATTTACTATAGAAAAGGCAATCCTCGGCGTATTTAAAATTTGCGACAGTAAAAATTTATTTTTTGAAAAATTTACTATAGAAAAGGCAATCCTCGGCGTATTTAAAATTTGCGACATTAAAAAATTATTTTTTGAAAAATTTACTATAGAAAAGGCAATCCTCTTCGTATTTAAAATTAGCGAGAGTAAAAAATTATTTTATGAAAAATTTACTATAGAAAAGGCAATCCTCGGCGTATTTAAAATTTGCGACAGTAAAAATTTATTTTTTGAAAAATTTACTATAGAAAAGGCAATCCTCGGCGTATTTAAAATTTGCGACAGTAAAAAATTATTTTTTGAAAAATTTACTATAGAAAAGGCAATCCTCGGCGTATTTAAAATTTGCGACAGTAAAAAATTATTTTATGAAAAATTTACTATAGAAAAGGCAATCCTCGGCGTATTTAAAATTTGCGACAGTAAAAAATTATTTTTTGAAAAATTTACTATAGAAAAGGCAATCCTCGGCGTATTTAAAATTTGCGACAGTAAAAAATTATTTTATGAAAAATTTACTATAGAAAAGGCAATCCTCGGCGTATTTAAAATTTGCGACAGTAAAAAATTATTTTTTGAAAAATTTACTATAGAAAGGGCAATCCTGCGCGTATTTAAAATTTGCGACAGTAAAAAATTATTTTTTGAAAAATTTACTATAGAAAAGGCAATCCTCGGCGTATTTAAAATTTGCGACAGTAAAAATTTATTTTTTGAAAAATTTACTATAGAAAAGGCAATCCTCGGCGTATTTAAAATTTGCGAGAGTAAAAAATTATTTTATGAAAAATTTACTATAGAAAAGGCAATCCTCGGCGTATTTAAAATTTGCGACAGTAAAAAATTATTTTATGAAAAATTTACTATAGAAAAGGCAATCCTCGGCGTATTTAAAATTTGCGACAGTAAAAAATTATTTTATGAAAAATTTACTATAGAAAAGGCAATCCTCGGCGTATTTAAAATTTGCGACAGTAAAAATTTATTTTTTGAAAAATTTACTATAGAAAAGGCAATCCTCGGCGTGTTTAAAATTTGCGAGAGTAAAAAATTATTTTATGAAAAATTTACTATAGAAAAGGCAATCCTCGGCGTATTTAAAATTTGCGACAGTAAAAATTTACTATAGAAAAGGCAATCCTCGGCATATTTAAAATTTGCGACAGTAAAAAATTATTTTTTGAAAAATTTACTATAGAAAAGGCAATCCTCGTCGTATTTAAAATTTGCGACAGTAAAAAATTATTTTTTGAAAAATTTACTATAGAAAAGGCAATCCTCGGCGTATTTAAAATTTGCGACAGTAAAAAATTATTTTATGAAAAATTTACTATAGAAAAGGCAATCCTCGGCGTATTTAAAATTTGCGACAGTAAAAAATTATTTTATGAAAAATTTACTATAGAAAAGGCAATCCTCGGCGTATTTAAAATTTGCGACAGTAAAAAATTATATTATGAAAAATTTACTATAGAAAAGGCAATCCTCGGCGTATTTAAAATTTGCGACAGTAAAAATTTATTTTTTGAAAAATTTACTATAGAAAAGGCAATCCTCGGCATATTTAAAATTTGCGACAGTAAAAAATTATTTTTTGAAAAATTTACTATAGAAAAGGCAATCCTCGGCGTATTTAAAATTTGCGACGGTAAAAAATTATTTTTTGAAAAATTTACTATAGAAAAGGCAATCCTCGGCGTATTTAAAATTTGCGACAGTAAAAAATTATTTTATGAAAAATTTACTATAGAAAAGGCAATCCTCGGCGTATTTAAAATTTGCGACAGTAAAAAATTATTTTTTGAAAAATTTACTATAGAAAAGGCAATCCTCGGCGTATTTAAAATTTGCGACAGTAAAAAATTATTTTATGAAAAATTTACTATAGAAAAGGCAATCCTCGGCGTATTTAAAATTTGCGACAGTAAAAAATTATTTTTTGAAAAATTTACTATAGAAAAGGCAATCCTCCGCGTATTTAAAATTTGCGACAGTAAAAAATTATTTTTT
This sequence comes from Dioctria rufipes, assembly GCA_963924295.1. Classification (NCBI taxonomy): domain Eukaryota; kingdom Metazoa; phylum Arthropoda; class Insecta; order Diptera; family Asilidae; genus Dioctria; species Dioctria rufipes. The sequence goes on from CAWUPM010001299.1 coordinate 6,932, forward strand.
GAAAAATTTACTATAGAAAAGCAATCCTCGGCGTATTTAAAATTTGCGACAGTAAAAATTTATTTTTTGAAAAATTTACTATAGAAAAGGCAATCCTCGGCGTATTTAAAATTTGCGAGAGTAAAAAATTATTTTATGAAAAATTTACTATAGAAAAGGCAATCCTCGGCGTATTTAAAATTTGCGACATTAAAAAATTATTTTTTGAAAAATTTACTATAGAAAAGGCAATCCTCGGCGTATTTAAAATTTGCGACAGTAAAAAATTATTTTATGAAAAATTTTCTATAGAAAAGGCAATCCTCGGCGTATTTAAAATTTGCGACAGTAAAAAATTATTTTATGAAAAATTTACTATAGAAAAGGCAATCCTCGGCGTATTTAAAATTTGCGACAGTAAAAAATTATTTTATGAAAAATTTACTATAGAACAGGCAATCCTCGGCGTATTTAAAGTTTGCGACAGTAAAAATTTATTTTTTGAAAAATTTACTATAGAAAAGGCAATCCTCGGCATATTTAAAATTTGCGACAGTAAAAAAATAATTTTTTGAAAAATTTACTATAGAAAAGGCAATCCTCGGCGTATTTAAAATTTGCGACAGTAAAAAATTATTTTTTGAAAAATTTACTATAGAAAAGGCAATCCTCGGCGTATTTAAAATTTGCGACAGTAAAAAATTATTTTTTGAAAAATTTACTATAGAAAAGGCAATCCTCGGCGTATTTAAAATTTGCGACAGTAAAAAATTATTTTTTGAAAAATTTACTATAGAAAAGGCAATCCTCGGCGTATTTAAAATTTGCGACAGTAAAAAATTATTTTTTGAAAAATTTACTATAGAAAAGGCAATCCTCGGCGTATTTAAAATTTGCGACAGTAAAAAATTATTTTATGAAAAATTTACTATAGAAAACGCAATCCTCGGCGTATTTAAAATTTGCGACAGTAAAAAATTATTTTTGAAAAATTTACTATAGAAAAGGCAATCCTCGGCGTATTTAAAATTTGCGACAGTAAAAAATGATTTTTGAAAAATTTACTATAGAAAAGGCAATCCTCGGCGTATTTAAAATTTGCGACGGTAAAAAATTATTTTTGAAAAATTTACTATAGAAAAGGCAATCCTCGGCGTATTTAAAATTTGCGACAGTAAAAATTTATTTTTGAAAAATTTACTATAGAAAAGGCAATCCTCGGCGTATTTAAAATTTGCGACAGTAAAAAATTATTTTTTGAAAAATTTACTATAGAAAAGGCAATCCTCGGCGTATTTAAAATTTGCGACAGTAAAAAATTATTTTTTGAAAAATTTGCTATAGAAAAGGCAATCCTCGGCGTATTTAAAATTTGCGACAGTAAAAAATTATTTTTTGAAAAATTTACTATAGAAAAGGCAATCCTCGGCGTATTTAAAATTTGCGACAATAAAAAATTATTTTTTGAAAAATTTACTATAGAAAAGGCAATCCTCGGCGTATTTAAAATTTGCGGCAGTAAAAAATTATTTTATGAAAAATTTATTATAGAAAAGGCAATCCTCGGCGTATTTAAAATTTGCGACAGTAAAAAATTATTTTTTGAAAAATTTACTATAGAAAAGGCAATCCTCGGCGTATTTAAAATTTGCGACAGTAAAAAATTATTTTTTGAAAAATTGACTATATAAAAGGCAATCCTCGGCGTATTTAAAATTTGCGACAGTAAAAAATTATTTTTTGAAAAATTTACTATACAAAAGGCAATCCCCGGCGTATTTAAAATTTGCGACAGTAAAAAATTATTTTTTGAAAAATTTACTATAGAAAAGGCAATCCTCGGCGTGTTTAAAATTTGCGACAGTAGAAAATTATTTTTTGAAAAATTTACTATAGAAAAGGCAATCCTCGGCGTATTTAAAATTTGCGACAGTAAAAAATTATTTTATGAAAAATTTACTATAGAAAAGGCAATCCTCGGCGTATTTAAAATTTGCGACAGTAAAAAATTATTTTTTGAAAAATTTACTATAGAAAAGGCAATCCTCGGCGTGTTTAAAATTTGCGACAGTAGAAAATTATTTTTTGAAAAATTTACTATAGAAAAGGCAATCCTCGGCGTATTTAAAATTTGCGACAGTAAAAAATTATTTTATGAAAAATTTACTATAGAAAAGGCAATCCTCGGCGTATTTAAAATTTGCGACAGTAAAAAATTATTTTATGAAAAATTTACTATAGAAAAGGCAATCCTCGGCGTATTTAAAATTTGCGACAGTAAAAAATTATTTTTTGAAAAATTTACTATAGAAAAGGCAATCCTCGGCGTATTTAAAATTTGCGACAGTAAAAAATAATTTTTTGAAAAATTTACTATAGAAAAGGCAATCCTCTGCGTATTTAAAATTTGCGACGGTAAAAAATTATTTTTTGAAAAATTTACTATAGAAAAGGCAATCCTCGGCGTATTTAAAATTTGCGACAGTAAAAAATTATTTTTTGAAAAATTTACTATAGAAAAGGCAATCCTCGGCGTATTTAAAATTTGCGACAGTAAAAATTTATTTTTTGAAAAATTTACTATAGAAAAGGCAATCCTCGGCGTATTTAAAATTTGCGACAGTAAAAAATTATTTTTTGAAAAATTTACTATAGAAAAGGCAATCCTCGGCGTATTTAAAATTTGCGACAGTAAAAAATTATTTTTTGAAAAATTTGCTATAGAAAAGGCAATCCTCGGCGTATTTAAAATTTGCGACAGTAAAAAATTATTTTTTGAAAAATTTACTATAGAAAAGGCAATCCTCGGCGTATTTAAAATTTGCGACAGTAAAAATTTATTTTTTGAAAAATTTACTATAGAAAAGGCAATCCTCGGCGTATTTAAAATTTGCGAGAGTAAAAAATTATTTTTTGAAAAATTTACTATAGAAAAGGCAATCCTCGGCGTATTTAAAATTTGCGACAGTAAAAATTTATTTTTTGAAAAATTTACTATAGAAAAGGCAACCCTCGGCGTATTTAAAATTTGCGACAGCAAAAATTTATTTTTTGAAAAATTTACTATAGAAAAGGCAATCCTCGGCGTATTTAAAATTTGCGACAGTAAAAAATTATTTTTTGAAAATTTTACTATAGAAAAGGCAATCCTCGGCGTATTTAAAATTTGCGACAGTAAAAAATTATTTTTTGAAAAATTTACTATAGAAAAGGCAATCCTCGGCGCATTTAAAATTTGCGACAGTAAAAAATTATTTTTTGAAAAATTTACTATAGAAAAGGCAATCCTCGGCGTATTTAAAATTTGCGACAGTAAAAAATTATTTTTTGAAAAATTTACTATAGAAAAGGCAATCCTCGGCGTATTTAAAATTTGCGACAGTAAAAAATTATTTTTTGAAAAATTTACTATAGAAAAATCAATCCTCGGCGTATTTAAAATTTGCGACAGTAAAAAATAATTTTTTGAAAAATTTACTATAGAAAAGGCAATTCTCGGCGTATTTAAAATTTCCGACAGTAAAAAATTATTTTTTGAAAAATTTACTATAGAAAAGGCAATCCTCGGCGTATTTAAAATTTGCGACAGTAAAAAATTATTTTTTGAAAAATTTACTATAGAAAAGGCAATCCTCGGCGTATTTAAAATTTGCGACAGTAAAAAATTATTTTTTGAAAAATTTACTATAGAAAAGGCAATCCTCGGCGTATTTAAAATTTGCGACAGTAAAAAATTATTTTTTGAAAAATTTACTATAGAAAAGGCAATCCTCGGCGTATTTAAAATTTGCGACAGTAAAAAATTATTTTTTGAAAAATTTACTATAGAAAAGGCAATCCTCGGCGTATTTAAAATTTGCGACAGTAAAAAATTATTTTTTGAAAAATTTACTATAGAAAAGGCAATCCTCGGCGTATTTAAAATTTGCGACAGTAAAAAATTATTTTTTGAAAAATTTACTATAGAAAAGGCAATCCTCGGCGTATTTAAAATTTGCGACAGTAAAAAATTATTTTTTGAAAAATTTACTACAGAAAAGGCAATCCTCGGCGTATTTAAAATTTGCGACAGTAAAAAATTATTTTTTGAAAATTTACTATAGAAAAGGCAATCCTCGGCGTATTTAAAATTTGCGACAGTAAAAAATTATTTTATGAAAAATTTACTATAGAAAAGGCAATCCTCGGCGTATTTAAAATTTGCGACAGTAAAAAATTATTTTCTGAAAAATTTACTATAGAAAAGGCAATCTTCGGCGTATTTAAAATTTGCGACAGTAAAAATTTATTTTTGGAAAAATTTACTATAGAAAAGGCAATCCTCGGCGTATTCAAAATTTGCGAAAGTAAAAAATTATTTTATGAAAAATTTACTATAGAAAAGGCAATCCTCGGCGTATTTATAATTTGTGACAGCAAAAAATTATTTTTTGAAAAATTTACTATAGAAAAGGCAATCCTCGGCGTATTTAAAATTTGCGACAGTAAAAAATTATTTTTTGAAAAATTCACTATAGAAAAGGCAATCCTCGGCGTATTTAAAATTTGTGACAGTAAAAAATTATTTTTTGAAAAATTTACTATAGAAAAGGCAATCCTCGGCGTATTTAAAATTTGCGACAGTAAAAAATTATTTTTTGAAAAATTTACTATAGAAAACGCAATCCTCGGCGTATTTAAAATTTGCGACAGTAAAAATTTATTTTTTGAAAAATTTACTATAGAAAAGGCAATCCTCGGCGTATTTAAAATTTGCGACAGTAAAAAATTATTTTTTGAAAAATTTACTATAGAAAAGGCAATCCTCGGCGTATTTAAAATTTGCGACAGTAAAAAATTATTTTTTGAAAAATTTACTATAGAATAGGCAATCCTCGGCGTATTTAAAATTTGCGACAGTAAAAAATTATTTTTTGAAAAATTTACTATAGAAAAGGCAATCCTCGTCATATTTAAAATTTGCGACAATAAAAAATTATTTTTTGAAAAATTTACTATAGAAAAGGCAATCCTCGGCGTATTTAAAATTTGCGACAGTAAAAAATTATTTTATGAAAAATTTACTATAGAAAAGGCAATCCTCGGCGTATTTAAAATTTGCGACAGTAAAAAATTATTTTTTGAAAAATTTACTATAGAAAAGGCAATCCACGGCGTATTTAAAATTTGCGACAGTAAAAAATTATTTTTTGAAAAATTTACTATAGAAAAGGCCATCCTCGGCATATTTAAAATTTGCGACAATAAAAAATTATTTTTTGAAAAATTTACTATAGAAAAGGCAATCCTCGGCGTATTCAAAATTTGCGACAGTAAAAAATTATTTTATGAAAAATTTACTATAGAAAAGGCAATCCTCGGCGTATTTAAAATTTGCGAAAGTAAAAAATTATTTTTTGAAAAATTTACTATAGAAAAGGCAATCCTCGGCGTATGTAAAATTTGCGACAGTAAAAAATTATTTTTTGAAAAATTCACTATAGAAAAGGCAATCCTCGGCGTATTTAAAATTTGCGACAGTAAAAAATTATTTTTTGAAAAATTTACTATAGAAAAGGCAATCCTCGGCGTATTTAAAATTTGCGACAGTAAAAAATTATTTTTTGAAAAATTTACTATAGAAAAGGCAATCCTCGGCGTATTTAAAATTTGCGACAGTAAAAATTTATTTTTTGAAAAATTTACTATAGAAAAGGCAATCCTCGGCGTATTTAAAATTTGCGACAGTAAAAAATTATTTTTTGAAAAATTTACTATAGAAAAGGCAATCCTCGGCGTATTTAAAATTTGCGACAGTAAAAAATTATTTTTTGGAAAATTTACTATAGAAAAGGCAATCCTCGTCGTATTTAAAATTTGCGACAGTAAAAAATTATTTTTTGAAAAATTTACTATAGAAAAGGCAATCCTCGGCATATTTAAAATTTGCGACAATAAAAAATTATTTTTTGAAAAATTTACTATAGAAAAGGCAATCCTCGGCGTATTTAAAATTTGCGACAGTAAAAAATTATTTTATGAAAAATTTACTATAGAAAAGGCAATCCTCGGCGTATTTAAAATTTGCGACAGTAAAAAATTATTTTTTGAAAAATTTACTATAGAAAAGGCAATCCACGGCGTATTTAAAATTTCCGACAGTAAAAAATTATTTTTTGAAAAATTTACTATAGAAAAGGCAATCCTCGGCGTATTTAAAATTTGCGACAGTAAAAAATTATTTTTTGAAAAATTTACTATAGAAAAGGCAATCCTCGGCGTATTTAAAATTTGCGACAGTAAAAAATTATTTTTTGAAAAATTTACTATAGAAAAGGCAATCCTCGGCGTATTTAAAATTTGCGACAGTAAAAAATTATTTTTTGAAAAATTTACTATAGAAAAGGCAATCCTCGGCGTGTTTAAAATTTGCGACAGTAGAAAATTATTTTTTGAAAAATTTACTATAGAAAAGGCAATCCTCGGCGTATTTAAAATTTGCGACAGTAAAAAATTATTTTATGAAAAATTTACTATAGAAAAGGCAATCCTCGGCGTATTTAAAATTTGCGACAGTAAAAAATTATTTTTTGAAAAATTTACTATAGAAAAGGCAATCCTCGGCGTATTTAAAATTTGCGACAGTAAAAATTTATTTTTTGAAAAATTTACTATAGAAAAGGCAATCCTCGCCGTATTTAAAATTTGCGACAGTAAAAAATTATTTTATGAAAAATTTACTATAGAAAAGGCAATCCTCGGCGTATTTAAAGTTTGCGACAGTAAAAAATTAATTTTGAAAAATTTACTATAGAAAAGGCAATCCTCGGCGTATTTAAAATTTGCGACAGTAAAAATTTATTTTTTGAAAAATTTACTATAGAAAAGGCAATCCTCGGCGTATTTAAAATTTGCGACAGTAAAAAATTATTTTTTGAAAAATTTACTATAGAAAAGGCAATCCTCGGCGTATTTAAAGTTTGCGACAGTAAAAAATTAATTTTGAAAAATTTACTATAGAAAAGGCAATCCTCGGCGTATTTAAAATTTGCGACAGTAAAAATTTATTTTTTGAAAAATTTACTATAGAAAAGGCAATCCTCGCCGTATTTAAAATTTGCGACAGTAAAAAATTATTTTATGAAAAATTTACTATAGAAAAGGCAATCCTCGGCGTATTTAAAGTTTGCGACAGTAAAAAATTAATTTTGAAAAATTTACTATAGAAAAGGCAATCCTCGGCGTATTTAAAATTTGCGACAGTAAAAATTTATTTTTTGAAAAATTTACTATAGAAAAGGCAATCCTCGGCGTATTTAAAATTTGCGACAATAAAAAATTAATTTTGAAAAATTTACTATAGAAAAGGCAATCCTCGGCGTATTTAAAATTTGCGACAGTAAAAAATTATTTTTTGAAAAATTTACTGTAGAAAAGGCAATCCTCGGCGTATTTAAAATTTGCGACAGTAAAAAATTATTTTTTGAAAAATTTACTATAGAAAAGGCAATCCTCGGCGTATCTAAAATTTGCGACAGTAAAAAATTATTTTTTGAAAAATTTACTATAGAAAAGGCAATCCTCGGCGCATTTAAAATTTGCGACAGTAAAAATTTACTATAGGAAAGGCAATCCTCGGCGTATTTAAAATTTGCGACAGTAAAAAATTATTTTTTGAAAAATTTACTATAGAAAAGGCAATCCTCGGCGTATTTAAAATTTGCGACAGTAAAAAATTATTTTTTGAAAAATTTACTATAGAAAAGGCAATCCTCGCCGTATTTAAAATTTGCGACAGTAAAAAATTATTTTTTGAAAAATTTACTATAGAAAAGGCAATCCTCGGCGTATTTAAAATTTGCGACAGTAAAAAATTATTTTTTGAAAAATTTACTATAGAAAAGGCAATCCTCGGCGTATTTAAAATTTCCGACAGTAAAAAATTATTTTTTGAAAAATTTACTATAGAAAAGGCAATCCTCGGCGTATTTAAAATTTTCGACCGTAAAAAATTATTTTTTGAAAAATTTACTATAGAAAAGGCAATCCTCGGCGTATTTAAAATTTGCGACAGTAAAAAATAATTTTTTGAAAAATTTACTATAGAAAAGGCAATCCTCGGCGTATTTAAAATTTGCGACAGTAAAAAATTATTTTTTGAAAAATTTACTATAGAAAAGGCAATCCTCGGCGTATTTAAAATTTGCGACAGTAAAAAATTATTTTTTGAAAAATTTACTATAGAAAAGGCAATCCTCGGCGTATTTAAAATTTGCGACAGTAAAAAATTATTTTTTGAAATATTTACTATAGAAAAGGCAATCCTCGGCGTATTTAAAATTTGCGAAAATAAAAAATTATTTTTTGAAAAATTTACTATAGAAAAGGCAATCCTCGGCGTATTTAAAATTTGCGACAGTAAAAAATTATTTTTTGAAAAATTTACTATAGAAAAGGCAATCCTCGGCGTATTTATAATTTGTGACAGCAAAAAATTATTTTTTGAAAAATTTACTATAGAAAAGGCAATCCTCGGCGTATTTAAAATTTCCGACAGTAAAAAATTATTTTTTGAAAAAGTCACTATAGAAAAGGCAATCCTCGGCGTATTTAAAATTTGTGACAGTAAAAAATTATTTTTTGAAAAATTTACTATAGAAAAGGCAATCCTCGGCGTATTTAAAATTTGCGACAGTAAAAAATTATTTTTTGAAAAATTTACTATAGAAAACGCAATCCTCGGCGTATTTAAAATTTGCGACAGTAAAAAATTATTTTTTGAAAAATTTACTATAGAAAAGGCAATCCACGGCGTATTTAAAATTTGCGACAGTAAAAAATTATTTTTTGAAAAATTTACTATAGAAAAGGCAATCCTCGGCATATTTAAAATTTGCGACAATAAAAAATTATTTTTTGAAAAATTTACTATAGAAAAGGCAATCCTCGGCGTATTTAAAATTTGCGACAGTAAAAAATTATTTTTTGAAAAATTTACTATAGAAAAGGCAATCCTCGGCGTATTTAAAATTTGCGACAGTAAAAAATTATTTTTTGAAAAATTTACTATAGAAAAGGCAATCCTCGGCGTATTTAAAATTTGCGACAGTAAAAAATTATTTTTTGAAAAATTTACTATAGAAAAGGCAATCCTCGGCGTATTTAAAATTTGCGACAGTAAAAAATTATATTTTGAAAAATTTACTATAGAAAACAATCCTCGGCGTATTTAAAATTTGCGAAAGTAAAAAATTATTTTTTGAAAAATTTACTATAGAAAAGGCAATCCTCGGCGTATTTAAAATTTGCGACAGTAAAAAATTATTTTTTGAAAAATTTACTATAGAAAAGGCAATCCTCGGCGTATTTAAAATTTGCGACAGTAAAAAATTATTTTTTGAAAAATTTACTATAGAAAAGGCAATCCTCTGCGTATTTAAAATTTGCGACAGTAAAAAATTATTTTTTTGAAAAATTTACTATAGAAAAGGCAATCCTCGGCGTATTTAAAATTTGCGACAGTAAAAAATTATTTTTTGAAAAATTTACAATAGAAAAGGCAATCCTCGGCGTATTTAAAATTTGCGACAGTAAAAAATTATTTTTGAAAAATTTACTATAGAAAAGGCAATCCTCGGCATATTTAAAATTTGCGACAATAAAAAATTATTTTTAGAAAAATTTACTATAGAAAAGGCAATCCTCGGCGTATTTAAAATTTGCGACAGTAAAAAATTATTTTATGAAAAATTTACTATAGAAAAGGCAATCCTCGGCGTATTTAAAATTTGCGACAGTAAAAAATTATTTTTTGAAAAATTTACTATAGAAAAGGCAATCCACGGCGTATTTAAAATTTGCGACAGTAAAAAATTATTTTTTGAAAAATTTACTATAGAAAAGGCAATCCTCGGCGTATTTAAAATTTGCGACAGTAAAAAATTATTTTTTGAAAAATTTACTATAGAAAAGGCAATCCACGGCGTATTTAAAATTTGCGACAGTAAAAAATTATTTTTTGAAAAATTTACTATAGAAAAGGCAATCCTCGGCATATTTAAAATTTGCGACAATAAAAAATTATTTTTTGAAAAATTTACTATAGAAAAGGCAATCCTCGGCGTATTTAAAATTTGCGACAGTAAAAAATTATTTTTTGAAAAATTTACTATAGAAAAGGCAATCCTCGGCGTATTTAAAATTTGCGACAGTAAAAAATTATTTTTTGAAAAATTTACTATAGAAAAGGCAATCCTCGGCGTATTTAAAATTTGCGACAGTAAAAAATTATTTTTTGAAAAATTTACTATAGAAAAGGCAATCCTCGGCGTATTTAAAATTTGCGACAGTAAAAAATTATTTTTTGAAAAATTTACTATAGAAAAGGCAATCCTCGGCGTATTTAAAATTTGCGACAATAAAAAATTATTTTTGGAAAAATTTACTATAGAAAAGGCAATCCTCGGCGTACTTAAAATTTGCGACAGTAAAAAATTATTTTATGAAAAATTTACTATAGAAAAGGCAATCCTCGGCGTATTTAAAATTTGCGACAGTAGAAAATTATTTTTTGAAAAATTTACTATAGAAAAGGCAATCCTCGGCGTATTTAAAATTTGCGACAGTAAAAAATTATTTTATGAAAAATTTACTATAGAAAAGGCAATCCTCGGCGTATTTAAAATTTGCGACAGTAAAAATTTATTTTTTGAAAAATTTACTATAGAAAAGGCAATCCTCGGCGTATTTAAAATTTGCGACAGTAAAAAATTATTTTATGAAAAATTTACTATAGAAAAGGCAATCCTCGGCGTATTTAAAGTTTGCGACAGTAAAAAATTATTTTTTGAAAAATTTACTATAGAAAAGGCAATCCTCGGCGTATTTAAAATTTGCGACAGTAAAAAATAATTTTTTGAAAAATTTACTATAGAAAAGGCAATCCTCGGCGTATTTAAAATTTGCGACAGTAAAAAATTATTTTTTGAAAAATTTACTATAGAAAAGGCAATCCTCGGCGTATTTAAAATTTGCGACAGTAAAAAATTATTTTTTGAAAAATTTACTATAGAAAAGGCAATCCTCGGCGTATTTAAAATTTGCGACAGTAAAAATTTATTTTTTGAAAAATTTACTATAGAAAAGGCAATCCTCGGCGTATTTAAAATTTGCGACAGCAAAAAATTATTTTTTGAAAAATTTACTATAGAAAAGGCAATCCTCGGCGTATTTAAAATTTGAGACAGTAAAAAATTATTTTTTGAAAAATTTACTGTAGAAAAGGCAATCCTCGGCGTATTTAAAATTTTCGACAGTAAAAAATTATTTTTTGAAAAATTTACTATAGAAAAGGCAATCCTCGGCGTATTTAAAATTTGCGACAGTAAAAAATTATTTTTTGAAAAATTTACTATAGAAAAGACAATCCTCGACGTATTTAAAATTTGCGAAAGTAAAAATTATTTTTTGAAAAATTTACTATAGAAAAGGCAATCCTCGGCGTATTTAAAATTTGCGACAGTAAAAATTATTTTTTGAAAAATTTACTATAGAAAAGGCAATCCTCGGCGTATTTAAAATTTGCGACAGTAAAAAATTTACTATAGAAAAGGCAATCCTCGGCGTATTTAAAATTTGCGACAGTAAAAAATTATTTTTTGAAAAATTTACTATAGAAAAGGCAATCCTCGGCGTATTTAAAATTTGCGACAGTAAAAAATTATTTTTTGAAAAATTTACTATAGAAAAGGCAATCCTCGGCGTATTTAAAATTTGCGACAGTAAAAAATTATTTTTTGAAAAATTTACTATAGAAAAGGCAATCCTCGGCATATTTAAAATTTGCGACAATAAAAAATTATTTTTTGAAAAATTTACTATAGAAAAGGCAATCCTCGGCGTATTTAAAATTTGCGACAGTAAAAAATTATTTTATGAAAAATTTACTATAGAAAAGGCAATCCTCGGCGTATTTAAAATTTGCGACAGTAAAAAATTATTTTTTGAAAAATTTACTATAGAAAAGGCAATCCACGGCGTATTTAAAATTTGCGACAGTAAAAAATTATTTTTTGAAAATTTACTATAGAAAAGGCAATCCTCGGCATATTTAAAATTTGCGACAATAAAAAATTATTTTTGAAAAATTTACTATAGAAAAGGCAATCCTCGGCGTATTTAAAATTTGCGACAGTAAAAAATTATTTTTTGAAAAATTTACTATAGAAAAGGCAATGCTCGGCGTATTTAACATTTGCGACAGTAAAAATTTATTTTTTGAAAATTTACTATAGAAAAGGCAATCCTCGGCGTATTTAAAATTTGCGACAGTAAAAATTTATTTTTTGAAAATTTACTATAGAAAAGGCAATCCTCGGCATATTTAAAATTTGCGACAGTAAAAAATTATTTTTGAAAAATTTACTATAGAAAAGGCAATCCTCGGCGTATTTAAAATTTGCGACAGTAAAAAATTATTTTTTGAAAAATTTACTATAGAAAAGGCAATCCTCGGCGCATTTAAAATTTGCGACAGTAAAAAATTATTTTTTGAAAAATTTACTATAGAAAAGGCAATCCTCGGCGTATTTAAAATTTGCGACAGTAAAAATTTATTTTTTGAAAAATTTACTATAGAAAAGGCAATCCTTGGCGTATTTAAAATTTGCGACAGTAAAAATTTATTTTTTGAAAAATTTACTATAGAAAAGGCAATCCTCGGCGTATTTAAAATTTGCGACAGTAAAAAATTATTTTTTGAAAAATTTACTATAGAAAAGGCAATCCTCGGCGTATTTAAAATTTGCGACAGTAAAAAATTATTTTATGAAAAATTTACTATAGAAAAGGCAATCCTCGGCGTATTTGAAATTTTCGACAGTAAAAAATTATTTTCTAAAAATTTACTATAGAAAAGGCAATCCTCGCGTATTTAAAATTTGCGACAGTAAAAATTTACTATAGAAAAGGCAATCCTCGGCGTATTTAAAATTTGCGACAGTAAAAATTTATTTTTTGAAAAATTTACTATAGAAAAGGCAATCCTCGGCGTATTTAAAATTTGCGACATTAAAAAATTATTTTTGAAAAATTTACTATAGAAAATGCAATCCTCTTCGTATTTAAAATTTGCGAGAGTAAAAATTTATTTTTTGAAAAATTTACTATAGAAAAGGCAATCCTCGGCGTATTTAAAATTTGCGACAGTAAAAATTTATTTTTTGAAAAATTTACTATAGAAAAGGCAATCCTCGGCGTATTTAAAATTTGCGACAGTAAAAAATTATTTTTTGAAAAATTTACTATAGAAAAGGCAATCCTCGGCGTATTTAAAATTTGCGAGAGTAAAAAATTATTTTATGAAAAATTTACTATAGAAAAGGCAATCCTCGGCGTATTTAAAATTTGCGACAGTAAAAAATTATTTTTTGAAAAATTTACTATAGAAAAGGCAATCCTCGGCGTATTTAAAATTTGCGACAGTAAAAAATTATTTTATGAAAAATTTACTATAGAAAAGGCAATCCGCGGCGTATTTAAAATTTGCGACAGTAAAAAATTATTTTTTGAAAAATTTAATATAGAAAAGGCAATCCTCCGCGTATTTAAAATTTGCGACAGTAAAAAATTATTTTTTGAAAAATTTACTATAGAAAAGGCAATCCTCGGCGTATTTAAAATTTGCGACAGTAAAAATTTATTTTTTGAAAAATTTACTATAGAAAAGGCAATCCTCGGCGTATTTAAAATTTGTGAGAGTAAAAAATTATTTTATGAAAAATTTACTATAGAAAAGGCAATCCTCGGCGTATTTAAAATTTGCGACAGTAAAAAATTATTTTATGAAAATTTACTATAGAAAAGGCAATCCTCGGCGTATTTAAAATTTGCGACAGTAAAAAATTATTTTATGAAAAATTTACTATAGAAAAGGCAATCCTCGGCGTATTTAAAATTTGCGACAGTAAAAATTTATTTTTTGAAAAATTTACTATAGAAAAGGCAATCCTCGGCGTATTTAAAATTTGCGAGAGTAAAAAATTATTTTATGAAAAATTTACTATAGAAAAGGCAATCCTCGGCGTATTTAAAATTTGCGACAGTAAAAATTTACTATAGAAAAGGCAATCCTCGGCATATTTAAAATTTGCGACAGTAAAAAATTATTTTTTGAAAAATTTACTATAGAAAAGGCAATCCTCGTCGTATTTAAAATTTGCGACAGTAAAAAATTATTTTTTGAAAAATTTACTATAGAAAAGGCAATCCTCGGCGTATTTAAAATTTGCGACAGTAAAAAATTATTTTATGAAAAATTTACTATAGAAAAGGCAATCCTCGGCGTATTTAAAATTTGCGAGAGTAAAAAATTATTTTATGAAAAATTTACTATAGAAAAGGCAATCCTCGGCGTATTTAAAATTTGCGAGAGTAAAAAATTATTTTATGAAAAATTTACTATAGAAAAGGCAATCCTCGGCGTATTTAAAATTTGCGACAGTAAAAAATTATTTTTTGAAAAATTTACTATAGAAAAGGCAATCCTCGGCGTATTTAAAATTTGCGACAGTAAAAATTTATTTTTTGAAAAATTTACTATAGAAAAGGCAATCCTCGGCGTATTTAAAATTTGCGACAGTAAAAAATTATTTTTTGAAAAATTTACTATAGAAAAGGCAATCCTCCGCGTATTTAAAATTTGCGACAGTAAAAAATTATTTTTTGAAAAATTTACTATAGAAAAGGCAATCCTCGGCGTATTTAAAATTTGCGACAGTAAAAAATTATTTTATGAAAAATTTACTATAGAAAAGGCAATCCTCGGCGTATTTAAAATTTGCGAGAGTAAAAAATTATTTTATGAAAAATTTACTATAGAAAAGGCAATCCTCGGCGTATTTAAAATTTGCGACAGTAAAAAATTATTTTTTGAAAAATTTACTATAGAAAAGGCAATCCTCGTCGTATTTAAAATTTGCGACAGTAAAAAATTATTTTTTGAAAAATTTACTATAGAAAAGGCAATCCTCGGCGTATTTAAAATTTGCGACAGTAAAAAATTATTTTTTGAAAAATTTACTATAGAAAAGGCAATCCTCGGCGTATTTAAAATTTGCGACAGTAAAAAATTATTTTATGAAAAATTTACTATAGAAAAGGCAATCCTCGGCGTATTTAAAATTTGCGACAGTAAAAAATTATTTTATGAAAAATTTACTATAGAAAAGGCAATCCTCGGCGTATTTAAAATTTGCGACAGTAAAAAATTATTTTATGAAAAATTTACTATAGAAAAGGCAATCCTCGGCGTATTTAAAATTTGCGACAGTAAAAATTTATTTTTTGAAAAATTTACTATAGAAAAGGCAATCCTCGGCATATTTAAAATTTGCGACAGTAAAAAATTATTTTTTGAAAAATTTACTATAGAAAAGGCAATCCTCGGCGTATTTAAAATTTGCGACAGTAAAAAATTATTTTTTGAAAAATTTACTATAGAAAAGGCAATCCTCGGCGTATTTAAAATTTGCGACAGTAAAAAATTATTTTATGAAAAATTTACTATAGAAAAGGCAATCCTCGGCGTATTTAAAATTTGCGACAGTAAAAAATTATTTTTTGAAAAATTTACTATAGAAAAGGCAATCCTCGGCGTATTTAAAATTTGCGACAGTAAAAAATTATTTTATGAAAAATTTACTATAGAAAAGGCAATCCTCGGCGTATTTAAAATTTGCGACAGTAAAAAATTATTTTTTGAAAAATTTACTATAGAAAAGGCAATCCTCCGCGTATTTAAAATTTGCGACAGTAAAAAATTATTTTTTGAAAAATTTACTATAGAAAAGCAATCCTCGGCGTATTTAAAATTTGCGACAGTAAAAATTTATTTTTTGAAAAATTTACTATAGAAAAGGCAATCCTCGGCGTATTTAAAATTTGCGAGAGTAAAAAAATTATTTTATGAAAAATTTACTATAGAAAAGGCAATCCTCGGCGTATTTAAAATTTGCGACAGTAAAAAATTATTTTTTGAAAAATTTACTATAGAAAAGGCAATCCTCGGCGTATTTAAAATTTGCGACAGTAAAAAATTATTTTATGAAAAATTTACTATAGAAAAGGAAATCCTCGGCGTATTTAAAATTTGCGACAGTAAAAAATTATTTTATGAAAAATTTACTATAGAAAAGGCAATCCTCGGCGTATTAAAATTTGCGACAGTAAAAAATTATTTTATGAAAAATTTACTATAGAAAAGGCAATCCTCGGCGTATTTAAAATTTGCGACAGTAAAAAATTATTTTATGAAAAATTTACTATAGAAAAGGCAATCCTCGGCGTATTTAAAATTTGCGACAGTAAAAGATTATTTTTGAAAAATTTATTATAGAAAAGGCAATCCTCGGCGTATTTAAAATTTGCGACAGTAAAAAATTATTTTATGAAAAATTTACTATAGAAAAGGCAATCCTCGGCGTATTTAAAATTTGCGACAGTAAAAAATTATTTTTTGAAAAATTTACTATAGAAAAGGCAATCCTCCGCGTATTTAAAATTTGCGACAGTAAAAAATTATTTTTTGAAAAATTTACTATAGAAAAGGCAATCCTCGGCGTATTTAAGATTTGCGACAGTAAAAATTTATTTTTTGAAAAATTTACTATAGAAAAGGCAATGCTCGGCGTATTTAAAATTTGCGAGAGTAAAAAATTATTTTATGAAAAATTTACTATAGAAAAGGCAATCCTCGGCGTATTTAAAATTTGCGACAGTAAAAAATTATTTTTTGAAAAATTTACTATAGAAAAGGCAATCCTCCGCGTATTTAAAATTTGCGACAGTAAAAAATTATTTTTTGAAAATTTACTATAGAAAAGGCAATCCTCGGCGTATTTAAAATTTGCGACAGTAAAAAATTATTTTTTGAAAAATTTACTATAGAAAAGGCAATCCTCGGCGTATTTAAAATTTGCGACAGTAAAAATTATTTTTTGAAAAATTTACTATAGAAAAGGCAATCCTCCGCGTATTTAAAATTTGCGACAGTAAAAAATTATTTTTTGAAAAATTTACTATAGAAAAGGCAATCCTCGGCGTATTTAAAATTTGCGACAGTAAAAATTTATTTTTGGAAAAATTTACTATAGAAAAGGCAATCCTCGGCGTATTAAAATTTGCGGCAGTAAAAAATTATTTTATGAAAAATTTACTATAGAAAAGGCAATCCTCGGCGTATTTAAAATTTGCGACAGTAAAAAATTATTTTTTGAAAAATTTACTATAGAAAAGGCAATCCTCCGCGTATTTAAAATTTGCGACAGTAAAAAATTATTTTTTGAAAAATTTACTATAGAAAAGGCAATCCTCGGCGTATTTAAAATTTGTGACAGTAAAAAATTATTTTATGAAAAATTTACTATAGAAAAGGCAATCCTCGGCGTATTTAAAATTTGCGACAGTAAAAATTTATTTTTTGAAAAATTTACTATAGAAAAGGCAATCCTCGGCGTATTTAAGATTTGCGACAGTAAAAATTTATTTTTTGAAAAATTTACTATAGAAAAGGCAATCCTCGGCGTATTTAAAATTTGCGACAGTAAAAAATTATTTTTTGAAAAATTTACTATAGAAAAGGCAATCCTCCGCGTATTTAAAATTTGCGACAGTAAAAAATTATTTTTTGAAAAATTTACTATAGAAAAGGCAATCCTCGGCGTATTTAAAATTTGCGACAGTAAAAAATTATTTTTTGAAAAATTTACTATAGAAAAGGCAATCCTCGGCGTATTTAAAATTTGCGACAGTAAAAATTTATTTTTTGAAAAATTTACTATAGAAAAGGCAATCCTCCGCGTATTTAAAATTTGCGACAGTAAAAAATTATTTTTTGAAAAATTTACTATAGAAAAGGCAATCCTCGGCGTATTTAAAATTTGCGACAGTAAAAATTATTTTTGGAAAAATTTACTATAGAAAAGGCAATCCTCGGCGTATTTAAAATTTGCGACAGTAAAAAAATTATTTTATGAAAAATTTACTATAGAAAAGGCAATCCTCGGCGTATTTAAAATTTGCGACAGTAAAAATTTATTTTTTGAAAAATTTACTATAGAAAAGGCAATCCTCGGCGTATTTAAGATTTGCGACAGTAAAAATTTATTTTTTGAAAAATTTACTATAGAAAAGGCAATGCTCGGCGTATTTAAAATTTGCGAGAGTAAAAAATTATTTTATGAAAAATTTACTATAGAAAAGGCAATCCTCGGCGTATTTAAAATTTGCGACAGTAAAAAATTATTTTTTGAAAAATTTACTATAGAAAAGGCAATCCTCGGCGTATTTAAAATTTGCGACAGTAAAAAATTATTTTTTGAAAAATTTACTATAGAAAAGGCAATCCTCGGCGTATTTAAAATTTGCGACAGTAAAAAATTATTTTATGAAAAATTTACTATAGAAAAGGCAATCCTCGGCGTATTTAAAATTTGCGACAGTAAAAATTTATTTTTTGAAAAATTTACTATAGAAAAGGCAAACCTCGGCGTATTTAAGATTTGCGACAGTAAAAATTTATTTTTTGAAAAATTTACTATAGAAAAGGCAATGCTCGGCGTATTTAAAATTTTCGACAGTAAAAATTTATTTTTTGAAAAATTTACTATAGAAAAGGCAATCCTCGGCGTATTTAAAATTTGCGACAGTAAAAATTTATTTTTTGAAAAATTTACTATACAAAAGGCAATCCTCGGCGCATTTAAAATTTGCGACAGTAAAAAATTATTTTTGAAAAATTTACTATAGAAAAGGCAATCCTCGGCGTATTTAAAATTTGCGACAGTAAAAAATTATTTTTTGAAAAATTTACTATAGAAAAGGCAATCCTCGGCGCATTTAAAATTTGCGACAGTAAAAAATTATTTTTGAAAAATTTACTATAGAAAAGGCAATCCTCGGCGTATTTAAAATTTGCGACAGTAAAAATTTATTTTTTGAAAAATTTACTATAGAAAAGGCAATCCTTGGCGTATTTAAAATTTGCGACAGTAAAAATTTATTTTTTGAAAAATTTACAATAGAAAAGGCAATCCTCGGCGTATTTAAAATTTGCGACAGTAAAAAATTATTTTTGAAAAATTTACTATAGAAAAGGCAATCCTCGGCGTATTTAAAATTTTCGACAGTAAAAAATTATTTTTTAAAAATTTACTATAGAAAAGGCAATCCTCGGCGTATTTAAAATTTGCGACAGTAAAAAATTATTTTTTGAAAAATTTACTATAGAAAAGGCAATCCTC
The DNA here is from genome assembly GCA_963924295.1 of Dioctria rufipes. Classification (NCBI taxonomy): domain Eukaryota; kingdom Metazoa; phylum Arthropoda; class Insecta; order Diptera; family Asilidae; genus Dioctria; species Dioctria rufipes. The sequence goes on from CAWUPM010001299.1 coordinate 26,188, forward strand.
GGCGTATTTAAAATTTGCGACAGTAAAAAATTGTTTTTTGAAAAATTTACTATAGAAAAGGCAATCCTCGGCGCATTTAAAATTTGCGACAGTAAAAATTTATTTTTTGAAAAATTTACTATAGAAAAGGCAATGCTCGCGTATTTAAAATTTGCGACAGTAAAAATTTATTTTTTGAAAAATTTACTATAGAAAAGGCAATCCTCGGCGTATTTAAAATTTGCGACAGTAAAAATTTATTTTTTGAAAAATTTACTATAGAAAAGGCAATCTCGGCATATTTAAAATTTGCGACAGTAAAAAATTATTTTTTGAAAAATTTACTATAGAAAAGGCAATCCCCGGCGTATTTAAAATTTGCGACAGTAAAAAATTGTTTTTTGAAAAATTTACTATAGAAAAGGCAATCCTCGGCGCATTTAAAATTTGCGACAGTAAAAAATAATTTTTTGAAAAATTTTACTATAGAAAAGGCAATCCTCGGCGTATTTAAAATTTGCGACAGTAAAAATTTATTTTTTGAAAAATTTACTATAGAAAAGGCAATCCTTGGCGTATTTAAAATTTGCGACAGTAAAAATTTATTTTTTGAAAAATTTACTATAGAAAAGGCAATCCTCGGCGTATTTAAAATTTGCGACAGTAAAAAATTATTTTTTGAAAAATTTACTATAGAAAAGGCAATCCTCGGCGTATTTAAAATTTGCGACAGTAAAAAATTATTTATGAAAAATTTACTATAGAAAAGGCAATCCTCGGCGTATTTGAAATTTTCGACAGTAAAAAATTATTTTTTAAAAATTTACTATAGAAAAGGCAATCCTCGGCGTATTTAAAATTTGCGACAGTAAAAATTTATTTTTTGAAAAATTTACTATAGAAAAGGCAATCCTCGGCGTATTTAAAATTTGCGACAGTAAAAATTTATTTTTTGAAAAATTTACTATAGAAAAGGCAATCCTCGGCGTATTTAAAATTTGCGACATTAAAAAATTATTTTTTGAAAAATTTACTATAGAAAAGGCAATCCTCGGCGTATTTAAAATTTGCGAGAGTAAAAAATTATTTTATGAAAAATTTACTATAGAAAAGGCAATCCTCGGCGTATTTAAAATTTGCGACAGTAAAAAATTATTTTATGAAAAATTTACTATAGAAAAGGCAATCCTCGGCGTATTTAAAATTTGCGACAGTAAAAAATTATTTTATGAAAAATTTACTATAGAAAAGGCAATCCTCGGCGTATTTAAAATTTGCGACAGTAAAAATTTATTTTTTGAAAAATTTACTATAGAAAAGGCAATCCTCGGCGTGTTTAAAATTTGCGAGAGTAAAAAATTATTTTATGAAAAATTTACTATAGAAAAGGCAATCCTCGGCGTATTTAAAATTTGCGACAGTAAAAATTTACTATAGAAAAGGCAATCCTCGGCATATTTAAAATTTGCGACAGTAAAAAAATTATTTTTTGAAAAATTTACTATAGAAAAGGCAATCCTCGTCGTATTTAAAATTTGCGACAGTAAAAAATTATTTTTGAAAAATTTACTATAGAAAAGGCAATCCTCGGCGTATTTAAAATTTGCGACAGTAAAAAATTATTTTATGAAAAATTTACTATAGAAAAGGCAATCCTCGGCGTATTTAAAATTTGCGACAGTAAAAAATTATTTTATGAAAAATTTACTATAGAAAAGGCAATCCTCGGCGTATTTAAAATTTGCGACAGTAAAAAATTATATTATGAAAAATTTACTATAGAAAAGGCAATCCTCGGCGTATTTAAAATTTGCGACAGTAAAAATTTATTTTTTGAAAAATTTACTATAGAAAAGGCAATCCTCGGCATATTTAAAATTTGCGACAGTAAAAAATTATTTTTTGAAAAATTTACTATAGAAAAGGCAATCCTCGGCGTATTTAAAATTTGCGACGGTAAAAAATTATTTTTTGAAAAATTTACTATAGAAAAGGCAATCCTCGGCGTATTTAAAATTTGCGACAGTAAAAAATTATTTTATGAAAAATTTACTATAGAAAAGGCAATCCTCGGCGTATTTAAAATTTGCGACAGTAAAAAATTATTTTTTGAAAAATTTACTATAGAAAAGGCAATCCTCGGCGTATTTAAAATTTGCGACAGTAAAAAATTATTTTATGAAAAATTTACTATAGAAAAGGCAATCCTCGGCGTATTTAAAATTTGCGACAGTAAAAAATTATTTTTTGAAAAATTTACTATAGAAAAGGCAATCCTCCGCGTATTTAAAATTTGCGACAGTAAAAAATTATTTTTTGAAAAATTTACTATAGAAAAGCAATCCTCGGCGTATTTAAAATTTGCGACAGTAAAAATTTATTTTTGAAAAATTTACTATAGAAAAGGCAATCCTCGGCGTATTTAAAATTTGCGAGAGTAAAAAATTATTTTATGAAAAATTTACTATAGAAAAGGCAATCCTCGGCGTATTTAAAATTTGCGACAGTAAAAAATTATTTTTTGAAAAATTTACTATAGAAAAGGCAATCCTCGGCGTATTTAAAATTTGAGACAGTAAAAAATTATTTTATGAAAAATTTTCTATAGAAAAGGCAATCCTCGGCGTATTTAAAATTTGCGACAGTAAAAAATTATTTTATGAAAAATTTACTATAGAAAAGGCAATCCTCGGCGTATTTAAAATTTGCGACAGTAAAAAATTATTTTATGAAAAATTTACTATAGAACAGGCAATCCTCGGCGTATTTAAAGTTTGCGACAGTAAAAATTTATTTTTTGAAAAATTTACTATAGAAAAGGCAATCCTCGGCATATTTAAAATTTGCGACAGTAAAAAAATAATTTTTTGAAAAATTTACTATAGAAAAGGCAATCCTCGGCGTATTTAAAATTTGCGACAGTAAAAAATTATTTTTTGAAAAATTTACTATAGAAAAGGCAATCCTCGGCGTATTTAAAATTTGCGACAGTAAAAAATTATTTTTTGAAAAATTTACTATAGAAAAGGCAATCCTCGGCGTATTTAAAATTTGCGACAGTAAAAAATTATTTTTTGAAAAATTTACTATAGAAAAGGCAATCCTCGGCGTATTTAAAATTTGCGACAGTAAAAAATTATTTTTTGAAAAATTTACTATAGAAAAGGCAATCCTCGGCGTATTTAAAATTTGCGACAGTAAAAAATTATTTTATGAAAAATTTACTATAGAAAACGCAATCCTCGGCGTATTTAAAATTTGCGACAGTAAAAAATTATTTTTTGAAAAATTTACTATAGAAAAGGCAATCCTCGGCGTATTTAAAATTTGCGACAGTAAAAAATAATTTTTTGAAAAATTTACTATAGAAAAGGCAATCCTCGGCGTATTTAAAATTTGCGACGGTAAAAAATTATTTTTGAAAAATTTACTATAGAAAAGGCAATCCTCGGCGTATTTAAAATTTGCGACAGTAAAAATTTATTTTTTGAAAAATTTACTATAGAAAAGGCAATCCTCGGCGTATTTAAAATTTGCGACAGTAAAAAATTATTTTTTGAAAAATTTACTATAGAAAAGGCAATCCTCGGCGTATTTAAAATTTGCGACAGTAAAAAATTATTTTTTGAAAAATTTGCTATAGAAAAGGCAATCCTCGGCGCATTTAAAATTTGCGACAGTAAAAAATTATTTTTTGAAAAATTTACTATAGAAAAGGCAATCCTCGGCGTATTTAAAATTTGCGACAATAAAAAATTATTTTTTGAAAAATTTACTATAGAAAAGGCAATCCTCGGCGTATTTAAAATTTGCGGCAGTAAAAAATTATTTTATGAAAAATTTATTATAGAAAAGGCAATCCTCGGCGTATTTAAAATTTGCGACAGTAAAAAATTATTTTTTGAAAAATTTACTATAGAAAAGGCAATCCTCGGCGTATTTAAAATTTGCGACAGTAAAAAATTATTTTTTGAAAAATTGACTATATAAAAGGCAATCCTCGGCGTATTTAAAATTTGCGACAGTAAAAAATTATTTTTTGAAAAATTTACTATACAAAAGGCAATCCCCGGCGTATTTAAAATTTGCGACAGTAAAAAATTATTTTTTGAAAAATTTACTATAGAAAAGGCAATCCTCGGCGTGTTTAAAATTTGCGACAGTAGAAAATTATTTTTTGAAAAATTTACTATAGAAAAGGCAATCCTCGGCGTATTTAAAATTTGCGACAGTAAAAAATTATTTTATGAAAAATTTACTATAGAAAAGGCAATCCTCGGCGTATTTAAAATTTGCGACAGTAAAAAATTATTTTTTGAAAAATTTACTATAGAAAAGGCAATCCTCGGCGTGTTTAAAATTTGCGACAGTAGAAAATTATTTTTTGAAAAATTTACTATAGAAAAGGCAATCCTCGGCGTATTTAAAATTTGCGACAGTAAAAAATTATTTTATGAAAAATTTACTATAGAAAAGGCAATCCTCGGCGTATTTAAAATTTGCGACAGTAAAAAATTATTTTATGAAAAATTTACTATAGAAAAGGCAATCCTCGGCGTATTTAAAATTTGCGACAGTAAAAAATTATTTTTTGAAAAATTTACTATAGAAAAGGCAATCCTCGGCGTATTTAAAATTTGCGACAGTAAAAAATAATTTTTTGAAAAATTTACTATAGAAAAGGCAATCCTCTGCGTATTTAAAATTTGCGACGGTAAAAAATTATTTTTTGAAAAATTTACTATAGAAAAGGCAATCCTCGGCGTATTTAAAATTTGCGACAGTAAAAAATTATTTTTTGAAAAATTTACGATAGAAAAGGCAATCCTCGGCGTATTTAAAATTTGCGACAGTAAAAATTTATTTTTTGAAAAATTTACTATAGAAAAGGCAATCCTCGGCGTATTTAAAATTTGCGACAGTAAAAAATTATTTTTTGAAAAATTTACTATAGAAAAGGCAATCCTCGGCGTATTTAAAATTTGCGACAGTAAAAAATTATTTTTTGAAAAATTTGCTATAGAAAAGGCAATCCTCGGCGTATTTAAAATTTGCGACAGTAAAAAATTATTTTTTGAAAAATTTACTATAGAAAAGGCAATCCTCGGCGTATTTAAAATTTGCGACAGTAAAAATTTATTTTTTGAAAAATTTACTATAGAAAAGGCAATCCTCGGCGTATTTAAAATTTGCGAGAGTAAAAAATTATTTTTTGAAAAATTTACTATAGAAAAGGCAATCCTCGGCGTATTTAAAATTTGCGACAGTAAAAATTTATTTTTTGAAAAATTTACTATAGAAAAGGCAACCCTCGGCGTATTTAAAATTTGCGACAGCAAAAATTTATTTTTTGAAAAATTTACTATAGAAAAGGCAATCCTCGGCGTATTTAAAATTTGCGACAGTAAAAAATTATTTTTTGAAAATTTTACTATAGAAAAGGCAATCCTCGGCGTATTTAAAATTTGCGACAGTAAAAAATTATTTTTGAAAAATTTACTATAGAAAAGGCAATCCTCGGCGCATTTAAAATTTGCGACAGTAAAAAATTATTTTTTGAAAAATTTACTATAGAAAAGGCAATCCTCGGCGTATTTAAAATTTGCGACAGTAAAAAATTATTTTTTGAAAAATTTACTATAGAAAAGGCAATCCTCGGCGTATTTAAAATTTGCGACAGTAAAAAATTATTTTTTGAAAAATTTACTATAGAAAAGGCAATCCTCGGCGTATTTAAAATTTGCGACAGTAAAAAATTATTTTTTGAAAAATTTACTATAGAAAAATCAATCCTCGGCGTATTTAAAATTTTGCGACAGTAAAAAATTATTTTTTGAAAAATTTACTATAGAAAAGGCAATTCTCGGCGTATTTAAAATTTCCGACAGTAAAAATTATTTTTTGAAAAATTTACTATAGAAAAGGCAATCCTCGGCGTATTTAAAATTTGCGACAGTAAAAAATTATTTTTTGAAAAATTTACTATAGAAAAGGCAATCCTCGGCGTATTTAAAATTTGCGACAGTAAAAAATTATTTTTTGAAAAATTTACTATAGAAAAGGCAATCCTCGGCGTATTTAAAATTTGCGACAGTAAAAAATTATTTTTTGAAAAATTTACTATAGAAAAGGCAATCCTCGGCGTATTTAAAATTTGCGACAGTAAAAAATTATTTTTTGAAAAATTTACTATAGAAAAGGCAATCCTCGGCGTATTTAAAATTTGCGACAGTAAAAAATTATTTTTTGAAAAATTTACTATAGAAAAGGCAATCCTCGGCGTATTTAAAATTTGCGACAGTAAAAAATTATTTTTTGAAAAATTTACTATAGAAAAGGCAATCCTCGGCGTATTTAAAATTTGCGACAGTAAAAAATTATTTTTTGAAAAATTTACTACAGAAAAGGCAATCCTCGGCGTATTTAAAATTTGCGACAGTAAAAAATTATTTTTTGAAAAATTTACTATAGAAAAGGCAATCCTCGGCGTATTTAAAATTTGCGACAGTAAAAAATTATTTTATGAAAAATTTACTATAGAAAAGGCAATCCTCGGCGTATTTAAAATTTGCGACAGTAAAAAATTATTTTCTGAAAAATTTACTATACAAAAGGCAATCTTCGGCGTATTTAAAATTTGCGACAGTAAAAATTTATTTTTGGAAAAATTTACTATAGAAAAGGCAATCCTCGGCGTATTCAAAATTTGCGAAAGTAAAAAATTATTTTATGAAAAATTTACTATAGAAAAGGCAATCCTCGGCGTATTTATAATTTGTGACAGCAAAAAATTATTTTTTGAAAAATTTACTATAGAAAAGGCAATCCTCGGCGTATTTAAAATTTGCGACAGTAAAAAATTATTTTTTGAAAAATTCACTATAGAAAAGGCAATCCTCGGCGTATTTAAAATTTGTGACAGTAAAAAATTATTTTTTGAAAAATTTACTATAGAAAAGGCAATCCTCGGCGTATTTAAAATTTGCGACAGTAAAAAATTATTTTTTGAAAAATTTACTATAGAAAACGCAATCCTCGGCGTATTTAAAATTTGCGACAGTAAAAATTTATTTTTTGAAAAATTTACTATAGAAAAGGCAATCCTCGGCGTATTTAAAATTTGCGACAGTAAAAAATTATTTTTTGAAAAATTTACTATAGAAAAGGCAATCCTCGGCGTATTTAAAATTTGCGACAGTAAAAAATTATTTTTTGAAAAATTTACTATAGAATAGGCAATCCTCGGCGTATTTAAAATTTGCGACAGTAAAAAATTATTTTTTGAAAAATTTACTATAGAAAAGGCAATCCTCGGCATATTTAAAATTTGCGACAATAAAAAATTATTTTTTGAAAAATTTACTATAGAAAAGGCAATCCTCGGCGTATTTAAAATTTGCGACAGTAAAAAATTATTTTATGAAAAATTTACTATAGAAAAGGCAATCCTCGGCGTATTTAAAATTTGCGACAGTAAAAAATTATTTTTTGAAAAATTTACTATAGAAAAGGCAATCCACGGCGTATTTAAAATTTGCGACAGTAAAAAATTATTTTTTGAAAAATTTACTATAGAAAAGGCAATCCTCGGCATATTTAAAATTTGCGACAATAAAAAATTATTTTTTGAAAAATTTACTATAGAAAAGGCAATCCTCGGCGTATTCAAAATTTGCGACAGTAAAAAATTATTTTATGAAAAATTTACTATAGAAAAGGCAATCCTCGGCGTATTTAAAATTTGCGAAAGTAAAAAATTATTTTTTGAAAAATTTACTATAGAAAAGGCAATCCTCGGCGTATGTAAAATTTGCGACAGTAAAAAATTATTTTTTGAAAAATTCACTATAGAAAAGGCAATCCTCGGCGTATTTAAAATTTGCGACAGTAAAAAATTATTTTTTGAAAAATTTACTATAGAAAAGGCAATCCTCGGCGTATTTAAAATTTGCGACAGTAAAAAATTATTTTTTGAAAAATTTACTATAGAAAAGGCAATCCTCGGCGTATTTAAAATTTGCGACAGTAAAAATTTATTTTTTGAAAAATTTACTATAGAAAAGGCAATCCTCGGCGTATTTAAAATTTGCGACAGTAAAAAATTATTTTTTGAAAAATTTACTATAGAAAAGGCAATCCTCGGCGTATTTAAAATTTGCGACAGTAAAAAATTATTTTTTGAAACATTTACTATAGAAAAGGCAATCCTCGTCGTATTTAAAATTTGCGACAGTAAAAAATTATTTTTTGAAAAATTTACTATAGAAAAGGCAATCCTCGGCATATTTAAAATTTGCGACAATAAAAAATTAATTTTTTGAAAAATTTACTATAGAAAAGGCAATCCTCGGCGTATTTAAAATTTGCGACAGTAAAAAATTATTTTATGAAAAATTTACTATAGAAAAGGCAATCCTCGGCGTATTTAAAATTTGCGACAGTAAAAAATTATTTTTTGAAAAATTTACTATAGAAAAGGCAATCCACGGCGTATTTAAAATTTCCGACAGTAAAAAATTATTTTTTGAAAAATTTACTATAGAAAAGGCAATCCTCGGCATATTTAAAATTTGCGACAATAAAAAATTATTTTTTGAAAAATTTACTATAGAAAAGGCAATCCTCGGCGTATTTAAAATTTGCGACAGTAAAAAATTATTTTTTGAAAAATTTACTATAGAAAAGGCAATCCTCGGCGTATTTAAAATTTGCGACAGTAAAAAATTATTTTTTGAAAAATTTACTATAGAAAAGGCAATCCTCGGCGTATTTAAAATTTGCGACAGTAAAAAATTATTTTTTGAAAAATTTACTATAGAAAAGGCAATCCTCGGCGTATTTAAAATTTGCGACAGTAAAAAATTATTTTTTGAAAAATTTACTATAGAAAAGGCAATCCTCGGCGTGTTTAAAATTTGCGACAGTAGAAAATTATTTTTTGAAAAATTTACTATAGAAAAGGCAATCCTCGGCGTATTTAAAATTTGCGACAGTAAAAAATTATTTTATGAAAAATTTACTATAGAAAAGGCAATCCTCGGCGTATTTAAAATTTGCGACAGGAAAAAATTATTTTTTGAAAAATTTACTATAGAAAAGGCAATCCTCGGCGTATTTAAAATTTGCGACAGTAAAAATTTATTTTTTGAAAAATTTACTATAGAAAAGGCAATCCTCGCCGTATTTAAAATTTGCGACAGTAAAAAATTATTTTATGAAAAATTTACTATAGAAAAGGCAATCCTCGGCGTATTTAAAGTTTGCGACAGTAAAAAATTAATTTTGAAAAATTTACTATAGAAAAGGCAATCCTCGGCGTATTTAAAATTTGCGACAGTAAAAATTTATTTTTTGAAAAATTTACTATAGAAAAGGCAATCCTCGGCGTATTTAAAATTTGCGACAGTAAAAAATTATTTTTTGAAAAATTTACTATAGAAAAGGCAATCCTCGGCGTATTTAAAATTTGCGACAGTAAAAAATTATTTTTTGAAAAATTTACTGTAGAAAAGGCAATCCTCGGCGTATTTAAAATTTGCGACAGTAAAAAATTATTTTTTGAAAAATTTACTATAGAAAAGGCAATCCTCGGCGTATCTAAAATTTGCGACAGTAAAAAATTATTTTTTGAAAAATTTACTATAGAAAAGGCAATCCTCGGCGCATTTAAAATTTGCGACAGTAAAAATTTACTATAGGAAAGGCAATCCTCGGCGTATTTAAAATTTGCGACAGTAAAAAATTATTTTTTGAAAAATTTACTATAGAAAAGGCAATCCTCGGCGTATTTAAAATTTGCGACAGTAAAAAATTATTTTTTGAAAAATTTACTATAGAAAAGGCAATCCTCGCCGTATTTAAAATTTGCGACAGTAAAAAATTATTTTTTGAAAAATTTACTATAGAAAAGGCAATCCTCGGCGTATTTAAAATTTGCGACAGTAAAAAATTATTTTTTGAAAAATTTACTATAGAAAAGGCAATCCTCGGCGTATTTAAAATTTCCGACAGTAAAAAATTATTTTTTGAAAAATTTACTATAGAAAAGGCAATCCTCGGCGTATTTAAAATTTTCGACCGTAAAAAATTATTTTTTGAAAAATTTACTATAGAAAAGGCAATCCTCGGCGTATTTAAAATTTGCGACAGTAAAAAATTATTTTTTGAAAAATTTACTATAGAAAAGGCAATCCTCGGCGTATTTAAAATTTGCGACAGTAAAAAATTATTTTTTGAAAAATTTACTATAGAAAAGGCAATCCTCGGCGTATTTAAAATTTGCGACAGTAAAAAATTATTTTTTGAAATATTTACTATAGAAAAGGCAATCCTCGGCGTATTTAAAATTTGCGAAAATAAAAAATTATTTTTTGAAAAATTTACTATAGAAAAGGCAATCCTCGGCGTATTTAAAATTTGCGACAGTAAAAAATTATTTTTTGAAAAATTTACTATAGAAAAGGCAATCCTCGGCGTATTTATAATTTGTGACAACAAAAAATTATTTTTTGAAAAATTTACTATAGAAAAGGCAATCCTCGGCGTATTTAAAATTTGCGACAGTAAAAAATTATTTTTTGAAAAAGTCACTATAGAAAAGGCAATCCTCGGCGTATTTAAAATTTGTGACAGTAAAAAATTATTTTTTGAAAAATTTACTATAGAAAAGGCAATCCTCGGCGTATTTAAAATTTGCGACAGTAAAAAATTATTTTTTGAAAAATTTACTATAGAAAACGCAATCCTCGGCGTATTTAAAATTTGCGACAGTAAAAAATTATTTTTTGAAAAATTTACTATAGAAAAGGCAATCCTCGGCGTATTTAAAATTTGCGACAGTAAAAAATTATTTTTTGAAAAATTTACTATAGAAAAGGCAATCCTCGGCATATTTAAAATTTGCGACAATAAAAAATTATTTTTTGAAAAATTTACTATAGAAAAGGCAATCCTCGGCGTATTTAAAATTTGCGACAGTAAAAAATTATTTTATGAAAAATTTACTATAGAAAAGGCAATCCTCGGCGTATTTAAAATTTGCGACAGTAAAAAATTATTTTTTGAAAAATTTACTATAGAAAAGGCAATCCACGGCGTATTTAAAATTTGCGACAGTAAAAAATTATTTTTTGAAAAATTTACTATAGAAAAGGCAATCCTCGGCATATTTAAAATTTGCGACAATAAAAAATTATTTTTTGAAAAATTTACTATAGAAAAGGCAATCCTCGGCGTATTTAAAATTTGCGACAGTAAAAAATTATTTTATGAAAAATTTACTATAGAAAAGGCAATCCTCGGCGTATTTAAAATTTGCGACAGTAAAAAATTATTTTTTGAAAAATTTACTATAGAAAAGGCAATCCACGGCGTATTTAAAATTTCCGACAGTAAAAAATTATTTTTTGAAAAATTTACTATAGAAAAGGCAATCCTCGGCATATTTAAAATTTGCGACAATAAAAAATTATTTTTTGAAAAATTTACTATAGAAAAGGCAATCCTCGGCGTATTTAAAATTTGCGACAGTAAAAAATTATTTTTTGAAAAATTTACTATAGAAAAGGCAATCCACGGCGTATTTAAAATTTGCGACAGTAAAAAATTATTTTTTGAAAAATTTACTATAGAAAAGGCAATCCTCGCCGTATTTAAAATTTGCGACAATAAAAAATTATTTTTTGAAAAATTTACTATAGAAAAGGCAATCCTCGGCGTATTTAAAATTTGCGACAGTAAAAAATTATTTTTTGAAAAATTTACTATAGAAAAGGCAATCCTCGGCGTATTTAAAATTTGCGACAGTAAAAAATTATTTTTTGAAAAATTTACTATAGAAAAGGCAATCCACGGCGTATTTAAAATTTGCGACAGTAAAAAATTATTTTTTGAAAAATTTACTATAGAAAAGGCAATCCTCGGCATATTTAAAATTTGCGACAATAAAAAATTATTTTTTGAAAAATTTACTATAGAAAAGGCAATCCTCGGCGTATTTAAAATTTGCGACAGTAAAAAATTATTTTATGAAAAATTTACTATAGAAAAGGCAATCCTCGGCGTATTTAAAATTTGCGACAGTAAAAAATTATTTTTTGAAAAATTTACTATAGAAAAGGCAATCCACGGCGTATTTAAAATTTCCGACAGTAAAAAATTATTTTTTGAAAAATTTACTATAGAAAAGGCAATCCTCGGCATATTTAAAATTTGCGACAATAAAAAATTATTTTTTGAAAAATTTACTATAGAAAAGGCAATCCTCGGCGTATTTAAAATTTGCGACAGTAAAAAATTATTTTTTGAAAAATTTACTATAGAAAAGGCAATCCACGGCGTATTTAAAATTTCCGACAGTAAAAAATTATTTTTTGAAAAATTTACTATAGAAAAGGCAATCCTCGGCATATTTAAAATTTGCGACAATAAAAAATTATTTTTTGAAAAATTTACTATAGAAAAGGCAATCCTCGGCGTATTTAAAATTTGCGACAGTAAAAAATTATTTTTTGAAAAATTTACTATAGAAAAGGCAATCCTCGGCGTATTTAAAATTTGCGACAGTAAAAAATTATTTTTTGAAAAATTTACTATAGAAAGGCAATCCTCGCCGTATTTAAAATTTGCGACAGTAAAAAATTATTTTTTGAAAAATTTACTATAGAAAAGGCAATCCTCGGCGTATTTAAAATTTGCGACAGTAAAAAATTATTTTTTGAAAAATTTACTATAGAAAAGGCAATCCTCGGCGTATTTAAAATTTCCGACAGTAAAAAATTATTTTTTGAAAAATTTACTATAGAAAAGGCAATCCTCGGCGAATTTAAAATTTTCGACCGTAAAAAATTATTTTTTGAAAAATTTACTATAGAAAAGGCAATCCTCGGCGTATTTAAAATTTGCGACAGTAAAAAATTATTTTTTGAAAAATTTACTATAGAAAAGGCAATCCTCGGCGTATTTAAAATTTGCGACAGTAAAAAATTATTTTTTGAAAAATTTACTATAGAAAAGGCAATCCTCGGCGTATTTAAAATTTGCGACAGTAAAAAATTATTTTTTGAAATATTTACTATAGAAAAGGCAATCCTCGGCGTATTTAAAATTTGCGAAAATAAAAAATTATTTTTTGAAAAATTTACTATAGAAAAGGCAATCCTCGGCGTATTTAAAATTTGCGACAGTAAAAAATTATTTTTTGAAAAATTTACTATAGAAAAGGCAATCCTCGGCGTATTTAAAATTTCCGACAGTAAAAAATTATTTTTTGAAAAATTTACTATAGAAAAGGCAATCCTCGGCGAATTTAAAATTTGCGACAGTAAAAAATTATTTTTTGAAAAAGTCACTATAGAAAAGGCAATCCTCGGCGTATTTAAAATTTGTGACAGTAAAAAATTATTTTTTGAAAAATTTACTATAGAAAAGGCAATCCTCGGCGTATTTAAAATTTGCGACAGTAAAAAATTATTTTTTGAAAAATTTACTATAGAAAACGCAATCCTCGGCGTATTTAAAATTTGCGACAGTAAAAAATTATTTTTTGAAAAATTTACTATAGAAAAGGCAATCCTCGGCGTATTTAAAATTTGCGACAGTAAAAAATTATTTTTTGAAAAATTTACTATAGAAAAGGCAATCCTCGGCATATTTAAAATTTGCGACAATAAAAAATTATTTTTTGAAAAATTTACTATAGAAAAGGCAATCCTCGGCGTATTTAAAATTTGCGACAGTAAAAAATTATTTTATGAAAAATTTACTATAGAAAAGGCAATCCTCGGCGTATTTAAAATTTGCGACAGTAAAAAATTATTTTTTGAAAAATTTACTATAGAAAAGGCAATCCACGGCGTATTTAAAATTTGCGACAGTAAAAAATTATTTTTTGAAAAATTTACTATAGAAAAGGCAATCCTCGGCATATTTAAAATTTGCGACAATAAAAAATTATTTTTTGAAAAATTTACTATAGAAAAGGCAATCCTCGGCGTATTTAAAATTTGCGACAGTAAAAAATTATTTTATGAAAAATTTACTATAGAAAAGGCAATCCTCGGCGTATTTAAAATTTGCGACAGTAAAAAATTATTTTTTGAAAAATTTACTATAGAAAAGGCAATCCACGGCGTATTTAAAATTTCCGACAGTAAAAAATTATTTTTTGAAAAATTTACTATAGAAAAGGCAATCCTCGGCATATTTAAAATTTGCGACAATAAAAAATTATTTTTTGAAAAATTTACTATAGAAAAGGCAATCCTCGGCGTATTTAAAATTTGCGACAGTAAAAAATTATTTTTTGAAAAATTTACTATAGAAAAGGCAATCCACGGCGTATTTAAAATTTGCGACAGTAAAAAATTATTTTTTGAAAAATTTACTATAGAAAAGGCAATCCTCGGCATATTTAAAATTTGCGACAATAAAAAATTATTTTTTGAAAAATTTACTATAGAAAAGGCAATCCTCGGCGTATTCAAAATTTGCGACAGTAAAAAATTATTTTATGAAAAATTTACTATAGAAAAGGCAATCCTCGGCGTATTTAAAATTTGCGAAAGTAAAAAATAATTTTTTGAAAAATTTACTATAGAAAAGGCAATCCTCGGCGTATGTAAAATTTGCGACAGTAAAAAATTATTTTTTGAAAAATTCACTATAGAAAAGGCAATCCTCGGCGTATTTAAAATTTGCGACAGTAAAAAATTATTTTTTGAAAAATTTACTATAGAAAAGGCAATCCTCGGCGTATTTAAAATTTGCGACAGTAAAAAATTATTTTTTGAAAAATTTACTATAGAAAAGGCAATCCTCGGCGTATTTAAAATTTGCGACAGTAAAAATTTATTTTTTGAAAAATTTACTATAGAAAAGTCAATCCTCGGCGTATTTAAAATTTGCGACAGTAAAAAATTATTTTTTGAAAAATTTACTATAGAAAAGGCAATCCTCGGCGTATTTAAAATTTGCGACAGTAAAAAATTATTTTTTGAAAAATTTACTATAGAAAAGGCAATCCTCGTCGTTTTTAAAATTTGCGACAGTAAAAAATTATTTTTTGAAAAATTTACTATAGAAAAGGCAATCCTCGGCATATTTAAAATTTGCGACAATAAAAAATTATTTTTTGAAAAATTTACTATAGAAAAGGCAATCCTCGGCGTATTTAAAATTTGCGACAGTAAAAAATTATTTTATGAAAAATTTACTATAGAAAAGGCAATCCTCGGCGTATTTAAAATTTGCGACAGTAAAAAATTATTTTTTGAAAAATTTACTATAGAAAAGGCTATCCACGGCGTATTTAAAATTTCCGACAGTAAAAAATTATTTTTTGAAAAATTTACTATAGAAAAGGCAATCCTCGGCATATTTAAAATTTGCGACAATAAAAAATTATTTTTTGAAAAATTTACTATAGAAAAGGCAATCCTCGGCGTATTTAAAATTTGCGACAGTAAAAAATTATTTTTTGAAAAATTTACTATAGAAAAGGCAATCCTCGGCGTATTTAAAATTTGCGACAGTAAAAAATTATTTTTTGAAAAATTTACTATAGAAAAGGCAATCCTCGGCGTATTTAAAATTTGCGACAGTAAAAAATTATTTTTTGAAAAATTTACTATAGAAAAGGCAATCCTCGGCGTATTTAAAATTTGCGACAGTAAAAAATTATTTTTTGAAAAATTTACTATAGAAAAGGCAATCCTCGGCGTGTTTAAAATTTGCGACAGTAGAAAATTATTTTTTGAAAAATTTACTATAGAAAAGGCAATCCTCGGCGTATTTAAAATTTGCGACAGTAAAAAATTATTTTATGAAAAATTTACTATAGAAAAGGCAATCCTCGGCGTATTTAAAATTTGCGACAGTAAAAAATTATTTTTTGAAAAATTTACTATAGAAAAGGCAATCCTCGGCGTATTTAAAATTTGCGACAGTAAAAATTTATTTTTTGAAAAATTTACTATAGAAAAGGCAATCCTCGCCGTATTTAAAATTTGCGACAGTAAAAAATTATTTTATGAAAAATTTACTATAGAAAAGGCAATCCTCGGCGTATTTAAAGTTTGCGACAGTAAAAAATTAATTTTGAAAAATTTACTATAGAAAAGGCAATCCTCGGCGTATTTAAAATTTGCGACAGTAAAAATTTATTTTTTGAAAAATTTACTATAGAAAAGGCAATCCTCGGCGTATTTAAAATTTGCGACAGTAAAAAATTATTTTTTGAAAAATTTACTATAGAAAAGGCAATCCTCGGCGTATTTAAAATTTGCGACAGTAAAAAATTATTTTTTGAAAAATTTACTGTAGAAAAGGCAATCCTCGGCGTATTTAAAATTTGCGACAGTAAAAAATTATTTTTTGAAAAATTTACTATAGAAAAGGCAATCCTCGGCGTATCTAAAATTTGCGACAGTAAAAAATTATTTTTTGAAAAATATACTATAGAAAAGGCAATCCTCGGCGCATTTAAAATTTGCGACAGTAAAAATTTACTATAGGAAAGGCAATCCTCGGCGTATTTAAAATTTGCGACAGTAAAAAATTATTTTTTGAAAAATTTACTATAGAAAAGGCAATCCTCGGCGTATTTAAAATTTGCGACAGTAAAAAATTATTTTTTGAAAAATTTACTACAGAAAAGGCAATCCTCGCCGTATTTAAAATTTGCGACAGTAAAAAATTATTTTTTGAAAAATTTACTATAGAAAAGGCAATCCTCGGCGTATTTAAAATTTGCGACAGTAAAAAATTATTTTTTGAAAAATTTACTATAGAAAAGGCAATCCTCGGCGTATTTAAAATTTCCGACAGTAAAAAATTATTTTTTGAAAAATTTACTATAGAAAAGGCAATCCTCGGCGTATTTAAAATTTTCGACCGTAAAAAATTATTTTTTGAAAAATTTACTATAGAAAAGGCAATCCTCGGCGTATTTAAAATTTGCGACAGTAAAAAATTATTTTTTGAAAAATTTACTATAGAAAAGGCAATCCTCGGCGTATTTAAAATTTGCGACAGTAAAAAATTATTTTTTGAAAAATTTACTATAGAAAAGGCAATCCTCGGCGTATTTAAAATTTGCGACAGTAAAAAATTATTTTTTGAAAAATTTACTATAGAAAAGGCAATCCTCGGCGTATTTAAAATTTGCGACAGTAAAAAATTATTTTTTGAAATATTTACTATAGAAAAGGCAATCCTCGGCGTATTTAAAATTTGCGACAGTAAAAAATTATTTTTTGAAAAATTTACTATAGAAAAGGCAATCCACGGCGTATTTAAAATTTGCGACAGTAAAAAATTATTTTTTGAAAAATTTACTATAGAAAAGGCAATCCTCGGCATATTTAAAATTTGCGACAATAAAAAATTATTTTTTGAAAAATTTACTATAGAAAAGGCAATCCTCGGCGTATTTAAAATTTGCGACAGTAAAAAATTATTTTATGAAAAATTTACTATAGAAAAGGCAATCCTCGGCGTATTTAAAATTTGCGACAGTAAAAAATTATTTTTTGAAAAATTTACTATAGAAAAGGCAATCCACGGCGTATTTAAAATTTCCGACAGTAAAAAATTATTTTTTGAAAAATTTACTATAGAAAAGGCAATCCTCGGCATATTTAAAATTTGCGACAATAAAAAATTATTTTTTGAAAAATTTACTATAGAAAAGGCAATCCTCGGCGTATTTAAAATTTGCGACAGTAAAAAATTATTTTTTGAAAAATTTACTATAGAAAAGGCAATCCACGGCGTATTTAAAATTTGCGACAGTAAAAAATTATTTTTTGAAAAATTTACTATAGAAAGGCAATCCTCGGCATATTTAAAATTTGCGACAATAAAAAATTATTTTTTGAAAAATTTACTATAGAAAAGGCAATCCTCGGCGTATTCAAAATTTGCGACAGTAAAAAATTATTTTATGAAAAATTTACTATAGAAAAGGCAATCCTCGGCGTATTTAAAATTTGCGAACGTAAAAAATTATTTTTTGAAAAATTTACTATAGAAAAGGCAATCCTCGGCGTATGTAAAATTTGCGACAGTAAAAAATTATTTTTTGAAAAATTCACTATAGAAAAGGCAATCCTCGGCGTATTTAAAATTTGCGACAGTAAAAAATTATTTTTTGAAAAATTTACTATAGAAAAGGCAATCCTCGGCGTATTTAAAATTTGCGACAGTAAAAAATTATTTTTTGAAAAATTTACTATAGAAAAGGCAATCCTCGGCGTATTTAAAATTTGCGACAGTAAAAATTTATTTTTTGAAAAATTTACTATAGAAAAGGCAATCCTCGGCGTATTTAAAATTTGCGACAGTAAAAAATTATTTTTTGAAAAATTTACTATAGAAAAGGCAATCCTCGGCGTATTTAAAATTTGCGACAGTAAAAAATTATTTTTTGAAAAATTTACTATAGAAAAGGCAATCCTCGTCGTATTTAAAATTTGCGACAGTAAAAAATTATTTTTTGAAAAATTTACTATAGAAAAGGCAATCCTCGGCATATTTAAAATTTGCGACAATAAAAAATTATTTTTTGAAAAATTTACTATAGAAAAGGCAATCCTCGGCGTATTTAAAATTTGCGACAGTAAAAAATTATTTTATGAAAAATTTACTATAGAAAAGGCAATCCTCGGCGTATTTAAAATTTGCGACAGTAAAAAATTATTTTTTGAAAAATTTAACTATAGAAAAGGCAATCCACGGCGTATTTAAAATTTCCGACAGTAAAAAATTATTTTTTGAAAAATTTACTATAGAAAAGGCAATCCTCGGCGTATTTAAAATTTGCGACAGTAAAAAATTATTTTTTGAAAAATTTACTATAGAAAAGGCAATCCTCGGCGTATCTAAAATTTGCGACAGTAAAAAATTATTTTTTGAAAAATTTACTATAGAAAAGGCAATCCTCGGCATATTTAAAATTTGCGACAATAAAAAATTATTTTTTGAAAAATTTACTATAGAAAAGGCAATCCTCGGCGTATTTAAAATTTGCGACAGTAAAAAATTATTTTATGAAAAATTTACTATAGAAAAGGCAATCCTCGGCGTATTTAAAATTTGCGACAGTAAAAAATTATTTTTTGAAAAATTTACTATAGAAAAGGCAATCCACGGCGTATTTAAAATTTCCGACAGTAAAAAATTATTTTTTGAAAAATTTACTATAGAAAAGGCAATCCTCGGCGTATTTAAAATTTGCGACAGTAAAAAATTATTTTTTGAAAAATTTACTGTAGAAAAGGCAATCCTCGGCGTATTTAAAATTTGCGACAGTAAAAAATTATTTTTTGAAAAATTTACTATAGAAAAGGCAATCCTCGGCGTATCTAAAATTTGCGACAGTAAAAAATTATTTTTTGAAAAATTTACTATAGAAAAGGCAATCCTCGGCATATTTAAAATTTGCGACAATAAAAAATTATTTTTTGAAAAATTTATTATAGAAAAGGCAATCCTCGGCGTATTTAAAATTTGCGACAGTAAAAAATTATTTTTTGAAAAATTTACTGTAGAAAAGGCAATCCTCGGCGTATTTAAAATTTGCGACAGTAAAAAATTATTTTTTGAAAAATTTACTATAGAAAAGGCAATCCTCGGCGTATCTAAAATTTGCGACAGTAAAAAATTATTTTTTGAAAAATTTACTATAGAAAAGGCAATCCTCGGCGCATTTAAAATTTGCGACAGTAAAAATTTACTATAGGAAAGGCAATCCTCGGCGTATTTAAAATTTGCGACAGTAAAAAATTATTTTTTGAAAAATTTACTATAGAAAAGGCAATCCTCGGCGTATTTAAAATTTGCGACAGTAAAAAATTATTTTTTGAAAAATTTACTATAGAAAAGGCAATCCTCGCCGTATTTAAAATTTGCGACAGTAAAAAATTATTTTTTGAAAAATTTACTATAGAAAAGGCAATCCTCGGCGTATTTAAAATTTGCGACAGTAAAAAATTATTTTTTGAAAAATTTACTATAGAAAAGGCAATCCTCGGCGTATTTAAAATTTCCGACAGTAAAAAATTATTTTTTGAAAAATTTACTATAGAAAAGGCAATCCTCGGCGTATTTAAAATTTTCGACCGTAAAAAATTATTTTTTGAAAAATTTACTATAGAAAAGGCAATCCTCGGCGTATTTAAAATTTGCGACAGTAAAAAATTATTTTTTGAAAAATTTACTATAGAAAAGGCAATCCTCGGCGTATTTAAAATTTGCGACAGTAAAAAATTATTTTTTGAAAAATTTACTATAGAAAAGGCAATCCTCGGCGTATTTAAAATTTGCGACAGTAAAAAATTATTTTTTGAAAAATTTACTATAGAAAAGGCAATCCTCGGCGTATTTAAAATTTGCGACAGTAAAAAATTATTTTTTGAAATATTTACTATAGAAAAGGCAATCCTCGGCGTATTTAAAATTTGCGACAGTAAAAAATTATTTTTTGAAAAATTTACTATAGAAAAGGCAATCCACGGCGTATTTAAAATTTGCGACAGTAAAAAATTATTTTTTGAAAAATTTACTATAGAAAAGGCAATCCTCGGCATATTTAAAATTTGCGACAATAAAAAATTATTTTTTGAAAAATTTACTATAGAAAAGGCAATCCTCGGCGTATTTAAAATTTGCGACAGTAAAAAATTATTTTATGAAAAATTTACTATAGAAAAGGCAATCCTCGGCGTATTTAAAATTTGCGACAGTAAAAAATTATTTTTTGAAAAATTTACTATAGAAAAGGCAATCCACGGCGTATTTAAAATTTCCGACAGTAAAAAATTATTTTTTGAAAAATTTACTATAGAAAAGGCAATCCTCGGCATATTTAAAATTTGCGACAATAAATAATTATTTTTTGAAAAATTTACTATAGAAAAGGCAATCCTCGGCGTATTTAAAATTTGCGACAGTAAAAAATTATTTTTTGAAAAATTTACTATAGAAAAGGCAATCCACGGCGTATTTAAAATTTGCGACAGTAAAAAATTATTTTTTGAAAAATTTACTATAGAAAAGGCAATCCTCGGCATATTTAAAATTTGCGACAATAAAAAATTATTTTTTGAAAAATTTACTATAGAAAAGGCAATCCTCGGCGTATTCAAAATTTGCGACAGTAAAAAATTATTTTATGAAAAATTTACTATAGAAAAGGCAATCCTCGGCGTATTTAAAATTTGCGAAAGTAAAAAATTATTTTTTGAAAAATTTACTATAGGAAAGGCAATCCTCGGCGTATGTAAAATTTGCGACAGTAAAAAATTATTTTTTGAAAAATTCACTATAGAAAAGGCAATCCTCGGCGTATTTAAAATTTGCGACAGTAAAAAATTATTTTTTGAAAAATTTACTATAGAAAAGGCAATCCTCGGCGTATCTAAAATTTGCGACAGTAAAAAATTATTTTTTGAAAAATTTACTATAGAAAAGGCAATCCTCGGCATATTTAAAATTTGCGACAATAAAAAATTATTTTTTGAAAAATTTACTATAGAAAAGGCAATCCTCGGCGTATTTAAAATTTGCGACAGTAAAAAATTATTTTATGAAAAATTTACTATAGAAAAGGCAATCCTCGGCGTATTTAAAATTTGCGACAGTAAAAAATTATTTTTTGAAAAATTTACTATAGAAAAGGCAATCCACGGCGTATTTAAAATTTCCGACAGTAAAAAATTATTTTTTGAAAAATTTACTATAGAAAAGGCAATCCTCGGCGTATTTAAAATTTGCGACAGTAAAAAATTATTTTTTGAAAAATTTACTGTAGAAAAGGCAATCCTCGGCGTATTTAAAATTTGCGACAGTAAAAAATTATTTTTTGAAAAATTTACTATAGAAAAGGCAATCCTCGGCGTATCTAAAATTTGCGACAGTAAAAAATTATTTTTTGAAAAATTTACTATAGAAAAGGCAATCCTCGGCATATTTAAAATTTGCGACAATAAAAAATTATTTTTTGAAAAATTTACTATAGAAAAGGCAATCCTCGGCGTATTTAAAATTTGCGACAGTAAAAAATTATTTTTTGAAAAATTTACTGTAGAAAAGGCAATCCTCGGCGTATTTAAAATTTGCGACAGTAAAAAATTATTTTTTGAAAAATTTACTATAGAAAAGGCAATCCTCGGCGTATCTAAAATTTGCGACAGTAAAAAATTATTTTTTGAAAAATTTACTATAGAAAAGGCAATCCTCGGCGCATTTAAAATTTGCGACAGTAAAAATTTACTATAGGAAAGGCAATCCTCGGCGTATTTAAAATTTGCGACAGTAAAAAATTATTTTTTGAAAAATTTACTATAGAAAAGGCAATCCTCGGCGTATTTAAAATTTGCGACAGTAAAAAATTATTTTTTGAAAAATTTACTATAGAAAAGGCAATCCTCGCCGTATTTAAAATTTGCGACAGTAAAAAATTATTTTTTGAAAAATTTACTATAGAAAAGGCAATCCTCGGCGTATTTAAAATTTGCGACAGTAAAAAATTATTTTTTGAAAAATTTACTATAGAAAAGGCAATCCTCGGCGTATTTAAAATTTCCGACAGTAAAAAATTATTTTTTGAAAAATTTACTATAGAAAAGGCAATCCTCGGCGTATTTAAAATTTTCGACCGTAAAAAATTATTTTTTGAAAAATTTACTATAGAAAAGGCAATCCTCGGCGTATTTAAAATTTGCGACAGTAAAAAATTATTTTTTGAAAAATTTACTATAGAAAAGGCAATCCTCGGCGTATTTAAAATTTGCGACAGTAAAAAATTATTTTTTGAAAAATTTACTATAGAAAAGGCAATCCTCGGCGTATTTAAAATTTGCGACAGTAAAAAATTATTTTTTGAAAAATTTACTATAGAAAAGGCAATCCTCGGCGTATTTAAAATTTGCGACAGTAAAAAATTATTTTTTGAAATATTTACTATAGAAAAGGCAATCCTCGGCGTATTTAAAATTTGCGACAGTAAAAAATTATTTTTTGAAAAATTTACTATAGAAAAGGCAATCCACGGCGTATTTAAAATTTGCGACAGTAAAAAATTATTTTTTGAAAAATTTACTATAGAAAAGGCAATCCTCGGCATATTTAAAATTTGCGACAATAAAAAATTATTTTTTGAAAAATTTACTATAGAAAAGGCAATCCTCGGCGTATTTAAAATTTGCGACAGTAAAAAATTATTTTATGAAAAATTTACTATAGAAAAGGCAATCCTCGGCGTATTTAAAATTTGCGACAGTAAAAAATTATTTTTTGAAAAATTTACTATAGAAAAGGCAATCCACGGCGTATTTAAAATTTCCGACAGTAAAAAATTATTTTTTGAAAAATTTACTATAGAAAAGGCAATCCTCGGCATATTTAAAATTTGCGACAATAAAAAATTATTTTTTGAAAAATTTACTATAGAAAAGGCAATCCTCGGCGTATTTAAAATTTGCGACAGTAAAAAATTATTTTTTGAAAAATTTACTATAGAAAAGGCAATCCACGGCGTATTTAAAATTTGCGACAGTAAAAAATTATTTTTTGAAAAATTTACTATAGAAAAGGCAATCCTCGGCATATTTAAAATTTGCGACAATAAAAAATTATTTTTTGAAAAATTTACTATAGAAAAGGCAATCCTCGGCGTATTCAAAATTTGCGACAGTAAAAAATTATTTTATGAAAAATTTACTATAGAAAAGGCAATCCTCGGCGTATTTAAAATTTGCGAAAGTAAAAAATTATTTTTTGAAAAATTTACTATAGAAAAGGCAATCCTCGGCGTATGTAAAATTTGCGACAGTAAAAAATTATTTTTTGAAAAATTCACTATAGAAAAGGCAATCCTCGGCGTATTTAAAATTTGCGACAGTAAAAAATTATTTTTTGAAAAATTTACTATAGAAAAGGCAATCCTCGGCGTATTTAAAATTTGCGACAGTAAAAAATTATTTTTTGAAAAATTTACTATAGAAAAGGCAATCCTCGGCGTATTTAAAATTTGCGACAGTAAAAATTTATTTTTTGAAAAATTTACTATAGAAAAGGCAATCCTCGGCGTATTTAAAATTTGCGACAGTAAAAAATTATTTTTTGAAAAATTTACTATAGAAAAGGCAATCCTCGGCGTATTTAAAATTTGCGACAGTAAAAAATTATTTTTTGAAAAATTTACTATAGAAAAGGCAATCCTCGTCGTATTTAAAATTTGCGACAGTAAAAAATTATTTTTTGAAAAATTTACTATAGAAAAGGCAATCCTCGGCATATTTAAAATTTGCGACAATAAAAAATTATTTTTTGAAAAATTTACTATAGAAAAGGCAATCCTCGGCGTATTTAAAATTTGCGACAGTAAAAAATTATTTTATGAAAAATTTACTATAGAAAAGGCAATCCTCGGCGTATTTAAAATTTGCGACAGTAAAAAATTATTTTTTGAAAAATTTACTATAGAAAAGGCAATCCACGGCGTATTTAAAATTTCCGACAGTAAAAAATTATTTTTTGAAAAATTTACTATAGAAAAGGCAATCCTCGGCATATTTAAAATTTGCGACAATAAAAAATTATTTTTTGAAAAATTTACTATAGAAAAGGCAATCCTCGGCGTATTTAAAATTTGCGACAGTAAAAAATTATTTTTTGAAAAATTTACTATAGAAAAGGCAATCCTCGGCGTATTTAAAATTTGCGACAGTAAAAAATTATTTTTTGAAAAATTTACTATAGAAAAGGCAATCCTCGGCGTATTTAAAATTTGCGACAGTAAAAAATTATTTTTTGAAAAATTTACTATAGAAAAGGCAATCCTCGGCGTATTTAAAATTTGCGACAGTAAAAAATTATTTTTTGAAAAATTTACTATAGAAAAGGCAATCCTCGGCGTGTTTAAAATTTGCGACAGTAGAAAATTATTTTTTGAAAAATTTACTATAGAAAAGGCAATCCTCGGCGTATTTAAAATTTGCGACAGTAAAAAATTATTTTATGAAAAATTTACTATAGAAAAGGCAATCCTCGGCGTATTTAAAATTTGCGACAGTAAAAAATTATTTTTTGAAAAATTTACTATAGAAAAGGCAATCCTCGGCGTATTTAAAATTTGCGACAGTAAAAATTTATTTTTTGAAAAATTTACTATAGAAAAGGCAATCCTCGCCGTATTTAAAATTTGCGACAGTAAAAAATTATTTTATGAAAAATTTACTATAGAAAAGGCAATCCTCGGCGTATTTAAAGTTTGCGACAGTAAAAAATTAATTTTGAAAAATTTACTATAGAAAAGGCAATCCTCGGCGTATTTAAAATTTGCGACAGTAAAAATTTATTTTTTGAAAAATTTACTATAGAAAAGGCAATCCTCGGCGTATTTAAAATTTGCGACAGTAAAAAATTATTTTTTGAAAAATTTACTATAGAAAAGGCAATCCTCGGCGTATTTAAAATTTGCGACAGTAAAAAATTATTTTTGAAAAATTTACTGTAGAAAAGGCAATCCTCGGCGTATTTAAAATTTGCGACAGTAAAAAATTATTTTTTGAAAAATTTACTATAGAAAAGGCAATCCTCGGCGTATCTAAAATTTGCGACAGTAAAAAATTATTTTTTGAAAAATTTACTATAGAAAAGGCAATCCTCGGCGCATTTAAAATTTGCGACAGTAAAAATTTACTATAGGAAAGGCAATCCTCGGCGTATTTAAAATTTGCGACAGTAAAAAATTATTTTTTGAAAAATTTACTATAGAAAAGGCAATCCTCGGCGTATTTAAAATTTGCGACAGTAAAAAATTATTTTTTGAAAAATTTACTATAGAAAAGGCAATCCTCGCCGTATTTAAAATTTGCGACAGTAAAAAATTATTTTTTGAAAAATTTACTATAGAAAAGGCAATCCTCGGCGTATTTAAAATTTGCGACAGTAAAAAATTATTTTTTGAAAAATTTACTATAGAAAAGGCAATCCTCGGCGTATTTAAAATTTCCGACAGTAAAAAATTATTTTTTGAAAAATTTACTATAGAAAAGGCAATCCTCGGCGTATTTAAAATTTCGACCGTAAAAAATTATTTTTTGAAAAATTTACTATAGAAAAGGCAATCCTCGGCGTATTTAAAATTTGCGACAGTAAAAAATTATTTTTTGAAAAATTTACTATAGAAAAGGCAATCCTCGGCGTATTTAAAATTTGCGACAGTAAAAAATTATTTTTTGAAAAATTTACTATAGAAAAGGCAATCCTCGGCGTATTTAAAATTTGCGACAGTAAAAAATTATTTTTTGAAATATTTACTATAGAAAAGGCAATCCTCGGCGTATTTAAAATTTGCGAAAATAAAAAATTATTTTTTGAAAAATTTACTATAGAAAAGGCAATCCTCGGCGTATTTAAAATTTGCGACAGTAAAAAATTATTTTTTGAAAAATTTACTATAGAAAAGGCAATCCTCGGCGTATTTATAATTTGTGACAACAAAAAATTATTTTTTGAAAAATTTACTATAGAAAAGGCAATCCTCGGCGTATTTAAAATTTGCGACAGTAAAAAATTATTTTTTGAAAAAGTCACTATAGAAAAGGCAATCCTCGGCGTATTTAAAATTTGTGACAGTAAAAAATTATTTTTTGAAAAATTTACTATAGAAAAGGCAATCCTCGGCGTATTTAAAATTTGCGACAGTAAAAAATTATTTTTTGAAAAATTTACTATAGAAAACGCAATCCTCGGCGTATTTAAAATTTGCGACAGTAAAAAATTATTTTTTGAAAAATTTACTATAGAAAAGGCAATCCTCGGCGTATTTAAAATTTGCGACAGTAAAAAATTATTTTTTGAAAAATTTACTATAGAAAAGGCAATCCTCGGCATATTTAAAATTTGCGACAATAAAAAATTATTTTTTGAAAAATTTACTATAGAAAAGGCAATCCTCGGCGTATTTAAAATTTGCGACAGTAAAAAATTATTTTATGAAAAATTTACTATAGAAAAGGCAATCCTCGGCGTATTTAAAATTTGCGACAGTAAAAAATTATTTTTTGAAAAATTTACTATAGAAAAGGCAATCCACGGCGTATTTAAAATTTGCGACAGTAAAAAATTATTTTTTGAAAAATTTACTATAGAAAAGGCAATCCTCGGCATATTTAAAATTTGCGACAATAAAAAATTATTTTTTGAAAAATTTACTATAGAAAAGGCAATCCTCGGCGTATTTAAAATTTGCGACAGTAAAAAATTATTTTTTGAAAAATTTACTATAGAAAAGGCAATCCTCGGCGTATTTAAAATTTGCGACAGTAAAAAATTATTTTTTGAAAAATTTACTATAGAAAAGGCAATCCTCGGCGTATTTAAAATTTGCGACAGTAAAAAATTATTTTTTGAAAAATTTACTATAGAAAAGGCAATCCTCGGCGTATTTAAAATTTGCGACAGTAAAAAATTATATTTTGAAAAATTTACTATAGAAAAGGCAATCCTCGGCGTATTTAAAATTTGCGAAAGTAAAAAATTATTTTTTGAAAAATTTACTATAGAAAAGGCAATCCTCGGCGTATTTAAAATTTGCGACAGTAAAAAATTATTTTTTGAAAAATTTACTATAGAAAAGGCAATCCTCGGCGTATTTAAAATTTGCGACAGTAAAAAATTATTTTTTGAAAAATTTACTATAGAAAAGGCAATCCTCGGCGTATTTAAAATTTGCGACAGTAAAAAATTATTTTTTTGAAAAATTTACTATAGAAAAGGCAATCCTCGGCGTATTTAAAATTTGCGACAGTAAAAAATTATTTTTTGAAAAATTTACTATAGAAAAGGCAATCCTCGGCGTATTTAAAATTTGCGACAGTAAAAAATTATTTTTGAAAAATTTACTATAGAAAAGGCAATCCTCGGCATATTTAAAATTTGCGACAATAAAAAATTATTTTTAGAAAAATTTACTATAGAAAAGGCAATCCTCGGCGTATTTAAAATTTGCGACAGTAAAAAATTATTTTATGAAAAATTTACTATAGAAAAGGCAATCCTCGGCGTATTTAAAATTTGCGACAGTAAAAAATTATTTTTTGAAAAATTTACTATAGAAAAGGCAATCCACGGCGTATTTAAAATTTGCGGCAGTAAAAAATTATTTTTTGAAAAATTTACTATAGAAAAGGCAATCCTCGGCATATTTAAAATTTGCGACAATAAAAAATTATTTTTTGAAAAATTTACTATAGAAAAGGCAATCCTCGGCGTATTTAAAATTTGCGACAGTAAAAAATTATTTTTTGAAAAATTTACTATAGAAAAGGCAATCCTCGGCGTATTTAAAATTTGCGACAGTAAAAAATTATTTTTTGAAAAATTTACTATAGAAAAGGCAATCCTCGGCGTATTTAAAATTTGCGACAGTAAAAAATTATTTTTTGAAAAATTTACTATAGAAAAGGCAATCCTCGGCGTATTTAAAATTTGCGACAGTAAAAAATTATTTTTTGAAAAATTTACTATAGAAAAGGCAATCCTCGGCGTATTTAAAATTTGCGACAATAAAAAATTATTTTTGGAAAAATTTACTATAGAAAAGGCAATCCTCGGCGTACTTAAAATTTGCGACAGTAAAAAATTATTTTATGAAAAATTTACTATAGAAAAGGCAATCCTCGGCGTATTTAAAATTTGCGACAGTAGAAAATTATTTTTTGAAAAATTTACTATAGAAAAGGCAATCCTCGGCGTATTTAAAATTTGCGACAGTAAAAAATTATTTTATGAAAAATTTACTATAGAAAAGGCAATCCTCGGCGTATTTAAAATTTGCGACAGTAAAAAATTATTTTTTGAAAAATTTACTATAGAAAAGGCAATCCTCGGCGTATTTAAAATTTGCGACAGTAAAAATTTATTTTTTGAAAAATTTACTATAGAAAAGGCAATCCTCGGCGTATTTAAAATTTGCGACAGTAAAAAATTATTTTATGAAAAATTTACTATAGAAAAGGCAATCCTCGGCGTATTTAAAGTTTGCGACAGTAAAAAATTATTTTTTGAAAAATTTACTATAGAAAAGGCAATCCTCGGCGTATTTAAAATTTGCGACAGTAAAAAATAATTTTTTGAAAAATTTACTATAGAAAAGGCAATCCTCGGCGTATTTAAAATTTGCGACAGTAAAAAATTATTTTTTGAAAAATTTACTATAGAAAAGGCAATCCTCGGCGTATTTAAAATTTGCGACAGTAAAAAATTATTTTTTGAAAAATTTACTATAGAAAAGGCAATCCTCGGCGTATTTAAAATTTGCGACAGTAAAAATTTATTTTTTGAAAAATTTACTATAGAAAAGGCAATCCTCGGCGTATTTAAAATTTGCGACAGCAAAAAATTATTTTTTGAAAAATTTACTATAGAAAAGGCAATCCTCGGCGTATTTAAAATTTGAGACAGTAAAAAATTATTTTTTGAAAAATTTACTGTAGAAAAGGCAATCCTCGGCGTATTTAAAATTTTCGACAGTAAAAAATTATTTTTTGAAAAATTTACTATAGAAAAGGCAATCCTCGGCGTATTTAAAATTTGCGACAGTAAAAAATTATTTTTTGAAAAATTTACTATAGAAAAGACAATCCTCGACGTATTTAAAATTTGCGAAAGTAAAAAATTATTTTTTGAAAAATTTACTATAGAAAAGGCAATCCTCGGCGTATTTAAAATTTGCGACAGTAAAAAATTTACTATAGAAAAGGCAATCCTCGGCGTATTTAAAATTTGCGACAGTAAAAAATTATTTTTTGAAAAATTTACTATAGAAAAGGCAATCCTCGGCGTATTTAAAATTTGCGACAGTAAAAAATTATTTTATGAAAAATTTACTATAGAAAAGGCAATCCTCGGCGTATTTAAAATTTGCGACAGTAAAAAATTATTTTTTGAAAAATTTACTATAGAAAAGGCAATCCACGGCGTATTTAAAATTTGCGACAGTAAAAAATTATTTTTTGAAAAATTTACTATAGAAAAGGCAATCCTCGGCATATTTAAAATTTGCGACAATAAAAAATTATTTTTTGAAAAATTTACTATAGAAAAGGCAATCCTCGGCGTATTTAAAATTTGCGACAGTAAAAAATTATTTTTTGAAAAATTTACTATAGAAAAGGCAATCCCCGGCGTATTTAAAATTTGCGACAGTAAAAAATTATTTTTTGAAAAATTTACTATAGAAAAGGCAATCCTCGGCGTATTTAAAATTTGCGACAGTAAAAAATTATTTTTTGAAAAATTTACTATAGAAAAGGCAATCCTCGGCGTATTTAAAATTTGCGACAGTAAAAAATTATTTTTTGAAAAATTTACTATAAAAAAGGCAATCCTAGGCGTATTTAAAATTTGCGACAGTAAAAAATTATTTTGTGAAAAATTTACTATACAAAAGGCAATCCCCGGCGTATTTAAAATTTGCGACAGTAAAAAATTATTTTTTGAAAAATTTACTATAGAAAAGGCGATCCTCGGCGTGTTTAAAATTTGCGACAGTAGAAAATTATTTTTTGAAAAATTTACTATAGAAAAGGCAATCCTCGGCGTATTTAAAATTTGCGACAGTAAAAAATTATTTTATGAAAAATTTACTATAGAAAAGGCAATCCTCGGCGTATTTAAAATTTGCGACAGTAAAAAATTATTTTTTGAAAAATTTACTATAGAAAAGGCAATCCTCGGCGTATTTAAAATTTGCGACAGTAAAAATTTATTTTTTGAAAAATTTACTATAGAAAAGGCAATCGTCGGCGTATTTAAAATTTGCGACAGTAAAAAATTATTTTATGAAAAATTTACTATAGAAAAGGCAATCCTCGGCGTATTTAAAATTTGCGAAAGTAAAAAATTATTTTTTGAAAAATTTACTATAGAAAAGGCAATCCTCGGCGTATTTAAAATTTGCGACAGTAAAAAATAATTTTTTGAAAAATTTACTATAGAAAAGGCAATCCTCGGCGTATTTAAAATTTGCGACAGTAAAAATTTATTTTTTGAAAAATTTACTATAGAAAAGGCAATCCTCGGCGTATTTAAAATTTGCGACAGCAAAAAATTATTTTTTGAAAAATTTACTATAGAAAAGGCAATCCTCGGCGTATTTAAAATTTGAGACAGTAAAAAATTATTTTTTGAAAAATTTACTGTAGAAAAGGCAATCCTCGGCGTATTTAAAATTTTCGACAGTAAAAAATTATTTTTTGAAAAATTTACTATAGAAAAGGCAATCCTCGACGTATTTAAAATTTGCGACAGTAAAAAATTATTTTTTGAAAAATTTACTATAGAAAAGACAATCCTGGACGTATTTAAAATTTGCGAAAGTAAAAAATTATTTTTTGAAAAATTTACTATAGAAAAGGCAATCCTCGGCGTATTTAAAATTTGCGACAGTAAAAAATTATTTTTGAAAAATTTACTATAGAAAAGGCAATCCTCGGCGTATTTAAAATTTGCGACAGTAAAAAATTTACTATAGAAAAGGCAATCCTCGGCGTATTTAAAATTTGCGACAGTAAAAAATTATTTTTTGAAAAATTTACTATAGAAAAGGCAATCCTCGGCGTATTTAAAATTTGCGACAGTAAAAAATTATTTTTGAAAATTTACTATAGAAAAGGCAATCCTCGGCATATTTAAAATTTGCGACAATAAAAAATTATTTTTTGAAAAATTTACTATAGAAAAGGCAATCCTCGGCGTATTTAAAATTTGCGACAGTAAAAAATTATTTTATGAAAAATTTACTATAGAAAAGGCAATCCTCGGCGTATTTAAAATTTGCGACAGTAAAAAATTATTTTTTGAAAAATTTACTATAGAAAAGGCAATCCTCGGCATATTTAAAATTTGCGACAATAAAAAATTATTTTTGAAAAATTTACTATAGAAAAGGCAATCCTCGGCGTATTTAAAATTTGCGACAGTAAAAAATTATTTTATGAAAAATTTACTATAGAAAAGGCAATCCTCGGCGTATTTAAAATTTGCGACAGTAAAAAATTATTTTTTGAAAAATTTACTATAGAAAAGGCAATCCACGGCGTATTTAAAATTTGCGACAGTAAAAAATTATTTTTTGAAAAATTTACTATAGAAAAGGCAATCCTCGGCATATTTAAAATTTGCGACAATAAAAAATTATTTTTTGAAAAATTTACTATAGAAAAGGCAATCCTCGGCGTATTTAAAATTTGCGACAGTAAAAAATTATTTTTTGAAAAATTTACTATAGAAAAGGCAATCCCCGGCGTATTTAAAATTTGCGACAGTAAAAAATTATTTTTTGAAAAATTTACTATAGAAAAGGCAATCCTCGGCGTATTTAAAATTTGCGACAGTAAAAAATTATTTTTTGAAAAATTTACTATAGAAAAGGCAATCCTCGGCGTATTTAAAATTTGCGACAGTAAAAAATTATTTTTTGAAAAATTTACTATAGAAAAGGCAATCCTCGGCGTATTTAAAATTTGCGACAATAAAAAATTATTTTTTGAAAAATTTACTATAGAAAAGGCAATCCTCGGCGTATTTAAAATTTGCGGCAGTAAAAAATTATTTTATGAAAAATTTATTATAGAAAAGGCAATCCTCGGCGTATTTAAAATTTGCGACAGTAAAAAATTATTTTTTGAAAAATTTACTATAGAAAAGGCAATCCTCGGCGTATTTAAAATTTGCGACAGTAAAAAATTATTTTTTGAAAAATTTACTATAGAAAAGGCAATCCTAGGCGTATTTAAAATTTGCGACAGTAAAAAATTATTTTGTGAAAAATTTACTATACAAAAGGCAATCCCCGGCGTATTTAAAATTTGCGACAGTAAAAAATTATTTTTTGAAAAATTTACTATAGAAAAGGCAATCCTCGGCGTGTTTAAAATTTGCGACAGTAGAAAATTATTTTTTGAAAAATTTACTATAGAAAAGGCAAACCTCGGCGTATTTAAAATTTGCGACAGTAAAAAATTATTTTATGAAAAATTTACTATAGAAAAGGCAATCCTCGGGGTATTTAAAATTTGCGACAGTAAAAAATTATTTTTTGAAAAATTTACTATAGAAAAGGCAATCCTCGGCGTATTTAAAATTTGCGACAGTAAAAATTTATTTTTTGAAAAATTTACTATAGAAAAGGCAATCGTCGGCGTATTTAAAATTTGCGACAGTAAAAAATTATTTTATGAAAAATTTACTATAGAAAAGGCAATCCTCGGCGTATTTAAAATTTGCGACAGTAAAAAATTATTTTTTGAAAAATTTACTATAGAAAAGGCAATCCTCGGCGTATTTAAAATTTGCGACAGTAAAAAATAATTTTTTGAAAAATTTACTATAGAAAAGGCAATCCTCGGCGTATTTAAAATTTGCGACGGTAAAAAATAATTTTTTGAAAAATTTACTATAGAAAAGGCAATCCTCGGCGTATTTAAAATTTGCGACAGTAAAAAATTATTTTTTGAAAAATTTACTATAGAAAAGGCAATCCTCGGCGTATTTAAAATTTGCGACAGTAAAAATTTATTTTTTGAAAAATTTACTATAGAAAAGGCAATCCTCGGCGTATTTAAAATTTGCGACAGTAAAAAATTATTTTTTGAAAAATTTACTATAGAAAAGGCAATCCTCGGCGTATTTAAAATTTGCGACAGTAAAAAATTATTTTTTGAAAAATTTGCTATAGAAAAGGCAATCCTCGGCGTATTTAAAATTTGCGACAGTAAAAAATTATTTTTTGAAAAATTTACTATAGAAAAGGCAATCCTCGGCATATTCAAAATTTGCGACAATAAAAAATTACTTTTTGAAAAATTTACTATAGAAAAGGCAATCCTCGGCGTATTTAAAATTTGCGACAGTAAAAAATTATTTTATGAAAAATTTACTATAGAAAAGGCAATCCTCGGCGTATTTAAAATTTGCGACAGTAAAAAATTATTTTTTGAAAAATTTACTATAGAAAATGCAATCCACGGCGTATTTAAAATTTGCGACAGTAAAAAATTATTTTTTGAAAAATTTACTATAGAAAAGGCAATCCTCGGCATATTTAAAATTTGCGACAATAAAAAATTATTTTTTGAAAAATTTACTATAGAAAAGGCAATCCTCGGCGTATTTAAAATTTGCGACAGTAAAAAATTATTTTTTGAAAAATTTACTATAGAAAAGGCAATCCTCGGCGTATTTAAAATTTGCGACAGTAAAAAATTATTTTTTGAAAAATTTACTATAGAAAAGGCAATCCTCGGCGTATTTAAAATTTGCGACAGTAAAAAATTATTTCTTGAAAAATTTACTATAGAAAAGGCAATCCTCGGCGTATTTAAAATTTGCGACAGTAAAAAATTATTTTTTGAAAAATTTACTATAGAAAAGAAAATCCTCGGCGTATTTAAAATTTGCGACAATAAAAAATTATTTTTTGAAAAATTTACTATAGAAAAGGCAATCCTCGGCGTATTTAAAATTTGCTGCAGTAAAAAATTATTTTATGAAAAATTTATTATAGAAAAGGCAATCCTCGGCGTATTTAAAATTTGCGACAGTAAAAAATTATTTTTTGAAAAATTTACTATAGAAAAGGCAATCCTCGGCGTATTTAAAATTTGCGACAGTAAAAAATTATTTTTTGAAAAATTTACTATAGAAAAGGCAATCCTCGGCGTATTTAAAATTTGCGACAGTAAAAAATTATTTTTTGAAAAATTTACTATACAAAAGGCAATCCCCGGCGTATTTAAAATTTGCGACAGTAAAAAATTATTTTTTGAAAAATTTACTATAGAAAAGGCAATCCTCGGCGTGCTTAAAATTTGCGACAGTAGAAAATTATTTTTTGAAAAATTTACTATAGAAAAGGCAAACCTCGGCGTATTTAAAATTTGCGACAGTAAAAAATTATTTTATGAAAAATTTACTATAGAAAAGGCAATCCTCGGCGTATTTAAAATTTGCGACAGTAAAAAATTATTTTTTGAAAAATTTACTATAGAAAAGGCAATCCTCGGCGTATTTAAAATTTGCGACAGTAAAAATTTAGTTTTTGAAAAATTTACTATAGAAAAGGCAATCCTCGGCGTATTTAAAATTTGCGACAGTAAAAAATTATTTTATGAAAAATTTACTATAGAAAAGGCAATCCTCGGCGTATTTAAAATTTGCGACAGTAAAAAATTATTTTTTGAAAAATTTACTATAGAAAAGGCAATCCTCGGCGTATTTAAAATTTTCGACAGTAAAAAATTATTTTTTGAAAAATTTACTATAGAAAAGGCAATCCTCGGCGTATTTAAAATTTGCGACAGTAAAAAATTATTTTTTGAAAAATTTACTATAGAAAAGACAATCCTCGACGTATTTAAAATTTGCGAAAGTAAAAAATTATTTTTTGAAAAATTTACTATAGAAAAGGCAATCCTCGGCGTATTTAAAATTTGCGACAGTAAAAAATTATTTTTTGAAAAATTTACTATAGAAAAGGCAATCCTCGGCGTATTTAAAATTTGCGACAGTAAAAAATTTACTATAGAAAAGGCAATCCTCGGCGTATTTAAAATTTGCGACAGTAAAAAATTATTTTTTGAAAAATTTACTATAGAAAAGGCAATCCTCGGCGTATTTAAAATTTGCGACAGTAAAAAATTATTTTATGAAAAATTTACTATAGAAAAGGCAATCCTCGGCGTATTTAAAATTTGCGACAGTAAAAAATTATTTTTTGAAAAATTTACTATAGAAAAGGCAATCCACGGCGTATTTAAAATTTGCGACAGTAAAAAATTATTTTTTGAAAAATTTACTATAGAAAAGGCAATCCTCGGCGTATTTAAAATTTGCGACAGTAAAAAATTATTTTTTGAAAAATTTACTATAGAAAAGGCAATCCTCGGCGTATTTAAAATTTGCGACAATAAAAAATTATTTTTTGAAAAATTTACTATAGAAAAGGCAATCCTCGGCGTATTTAAAATTTGCGGCAGTAAAAAATTATTTTATGAAAAATTTATTATAGAAAAGGCAATCCTCGGCGTATTTAAAATTTGCGACAGTAAAAAATTATTTTTTGAAAAATTTACTATAGAAAAGGCAATCCTCGGCGTATTTAAAATTTGCGACAGTAAAAAATTATTTTTTGAAAAATTTACTATAGAAAAGGCAATCCTAGGCGTATTTAAAATTTGCGACAGTAAAAAATTATTTTGTGAAAAATTTACTATACAAAAGGCAATCCCCGGCGTATTTAAAATTTGCGACAGTAAAAAATTATTTTTTGAAAAATTTACTATAGAAAAGGCAATCCTCGGCGTGTTTAAAATTTGCGACAGTAGAAAATTATTTTTTGAAAAATTTACTATAGAAAAGGCAATCCTCGGCGTATTTAAAATTTGCGACAGTAAAAAATTATTTTATGAAAAATTTACTATAGAAAAGGCAATCCTCGGCGTATTTAAAATTTGCGACAGTAAAAAATTATTTTTTGAAAAATTT
This sequence comes from Dioctria rufipes, assembly GCA_963924295.1. NCBI lineage: Eukaryota > Metazoa > Arthropoda > Insecta > Diptera > Asilidae > Dioctria > Dioctria rufipes. The sequence continues at coordinate 62,719 of CAWUPM010001299.1, forward strand.
ACTATAGAAAAGGCAATCCTCGGCGTATTTAAAATTTGCGACAGTAAAAATTTATTTTTTGAAAAATTTACTATAGAAAAGGCAATCGTCGGCGTATTTAAAATTTGCGACAGTAAAAAATTATTTTATGAAAAATTTACTATAGAAAAGGCAATCCTCGGCGTATTTAAAATTTGCGACAGTAAAAAATTATTTTTTGAAAAATTTACTATAGAAAAGGCAATCCTCGGCGTATTTAAAATTTGCGACAGTAAAAAATAATTTTTTGAAAAATTTACTATAGAAAAGGCAATCCTCGGCGTATTTAAAATTTGCGACGGTAAAAAATAATTTTTTGAAAAATTTACTATAGAAAAGGCAATCCTCGGCGTATTTAAAATTTGCGACAGTAAAAAATTATTTTTTGAAAAATTTACTATAGAAAAGGCAATCCTCGGCGTATTTAAAATTTGCGACAGTAAAAATTTATTTTTTGAAAAATTTACTATAGAAAAGGCAATCCTCGGCGTATTTAAAATTTGCGACAGTAAAAAATTATTTTTTGAAAAATTTACTATAGAAAAGGCAATCCTCGGCGTATTTAAAATTTGCGACAGTAAAAAATTATTTTTTGAAAAATTTACTATAGAAAAGGCAATCCTCGGCGTATTTAAAATTTGCGACAGTAAAAAATTATTTCTTGAAAAATTTACTATAGAAAAGGCAATCCTCGGCGTATTTAAAATTTGCGACAGTAAAAAATTATTTTTTGAAAAATTTACTATAGAAAAGAAAATCCTCGGCGTATTTAAAATTTGCGACAATAAAAAATTATTTTTTGAAAAATTTACTATAGAAAAGGCAATCCTCGGCGTATTTAAAATTTGCTGCAGTAAAAAATTATTTTATGAAAAATTTATTATAGAAAAGGCAATCCTCGGCGTATTTAAAATTTGCGACAGTAAAAAATTATTTTTTGAAAAATTTACTATAGAAAAGGCAATCCTCGGCGTATTTAAAATTTGCGACAGTAAAAAATTATTTTTTGAAAAATTTACTATAGAAAAGGCAATCCTCGGCGTATTTAAAATTTGCGACAGTAAAAAATTATTTTTTGAAAAATTTACTATACAAAAGGCAATCCCCGGCGTATTTAAAATTTGCGACAGTAAAAAATTATTTTTTGAAAAATTTACTATAGAAAAGGCAATCCTCGGCGTGCTTAAAATTTGCGACAGTAGAAAATTATTTTTTGAAAAATTTACTATAGAAAAGGCAAACCTCGGCGTATTTAAAATTTGCGACAGTAAAAAATTATTTTATGAAAAATTTACTATAGAAAAGGCAATCCTCGGCGTATTTAAAATTTGCGACAGTAAAAAATTATTTTTTGAAAAATTTACTATAGAAAAGGCAATCCTCGGCGTATTTAAAATTTGCGACAGTAAAAATTTAGTTTTTGAAAAATTTACTATAGAAAAGGCAATCCTCGGCGTATTTAAAATTTGCGACAGTAAAAAATTATTTTATGAAAAATTTACTATAGAAAAGGCAATCCTCGGCGTATTTAAAATTTGCGACAGTAAAAAATTATTTTTTGAAAAATTTACTATAGAAAAGGCAATCCTCGGCGTATTTAAAATTTTCGACAGTAAAAAATTATTTTTTGAAAAATTTACTATAGAAAAGGCAATCCTCGGCGTATTTAAAATTTGCGACAGTAAAAAATTATTTTTTGAAAAATTTACTATAGAAAAGACAATCCTCGACGTATTTAAAATTTGCGAAAGTAAAAAATTATTTTTTGAAAAATTTACTATAGAAAAGGCAATCCTCGGCGTATTTAAAATTTGCGACAGTAAAAAATTATTTTTTGAAAAATTTACTATAGAAAAGGCAATCCTCGGCGTATTTAAAATTTGCGACAGTAAAAAATTTACTATAGAAAAGGCAATCCTCGGCGTATTTAAAATTTGCGACAGTAAAAAATTATTTTTTGAAAAATTTACTATAGAAAAGGCAATCCTCGGCGTATTTAAAATTTGCGACAGTAAAAAATTATTTTATGAAAAATTTACTATAGAAAAGGCAATCCTCGGCGTATTTAAAATTTGCGACAGTAAAAAATTATTTTTTGAAAAATTTACTATAGAAAAGGCAATCCACGGCGTATTTAAAATTTGCGACAGTAAAAAATTATTTTTTGAAAAATTTACTATAGAAAAGGCAATCCTCGGCGTATTTAAAATTTGCGACAGTAAAAAATTATTTTTTGAAAAATTTACTATAGAAAAGGCAATCCTCGGCGTATTTAAAATTTGCGACAATAAAAAATTATTTTTTGAAAAATTTACTATAGAAAAGGCAATCCTCGGCGTATTTAAAATTTGCGGCAGTAAAAAATTATTTTATGAAAAATTTATTATAGAAAAGGCAATCCTCGGCGTATTTAAAATTTGCGACAGTAAAAAATTATTTTTTGAAAAATTTACTATAGAAAAGGCAATCCTCGGCGTATTTAAAATTTGCGACAGTAAAAAATTATTTTTTGAAAAATTTACTATAGAAAAGGCAATCCTAGGCGTATTTAAAATTTGCGACAGTAAAAAATTATTTTGTGAAAAATTTACTATACAAAAGGCAATCCCCGGCGTATTTAAAATTTGCGACAGTAAAAAATTATTTTTTGAAAAATTTACTATAGAAAAGGCAATCCTCGGCGTGTTTTAAAATTTGCGACAGTAGAAAATTATTTTTTGAAAAATTTACTATAGAAAAGGCAATCCTCGGCGTATTTAAAATTTGCGACAGTAAAAAATTATTTTATGAAAAATTTACTATAGAAAAGGCAATCCTCGGCGTATTTAAAATTTGCGACAGTAAAAAATTATTTTTTGAAAAATTTACTATAGAAAAGGCAATCCTCGGCGTATTTAAAATTTGCGACAGTAAAAATTTATTTTTTGAAAAATTTACTATAGAAAAGGCAATCGTCGGCGTATTTAAAATTTGCGACAGTAAAAAATTATTTTATGAAAAATTTACTATAGAAAAGGCAATCCTCGGCGTATTTAAAATTTGCGACAGTAAAAAATTATTTTTTGAAAAATTTACTATAGAAAAGGCAATCCTCGGCGTATTTAAAATTTGCGACAGTAAAAAATAATTTTTTGAAAAATTTACTATAGAAAAGGCAATCCTCGGCGTATTTAAAATTTGCGACGGTAAAAAATAATTTTTTGAAAAATTTACTATAGAAAAGGCAATCCTCGGCGTATTTAAAATTTGCGACAGTAAAAAATTATTTTTTGAAAAATTTACTATAGAAAAGGCAATCCTCGGCGTATTTAAAATTTGCGACAGTAAAAATTTATTTTTTGAAAAATTTACTATAGAAAAGGCAATCCTCGGCGTATTTAAAATTTGCGACAGTAAAAAATTATTTTTTGAAAAATTTACTATAGAAAAGGCAATCCTCGGCGTATTTAAAATTTGCGACAGTAAAAAATTATTTTTTGAAAAATTTGCTATAGAAAAGGCAATCCTCGGCGTATTTAAAATTTGCGACAGTAAAAAATTATTTTTTGAAAAATTTACTATAGAAAAGGCAATCCTCGGCGTATTTAAAATTTGCGACAGTAAAAAATTATTTTTTGAAAAATTTACTATAGAAAAGGCAATCCTCGGCATATTTAAAATTTGCGACAATAAAAAATTACTTTTTGAAAAATTTACTATAGAAAAGGCAATTCTCGGCGTATTTAAAATTTGCGACAGTAAAAAATTATTTTATGAAAAATTTACTATAGAAAAGGCAATCCTCGGCGTATTTAAAATTTGCGACAGTAAAAAATTATTTTTTGAAAAATTTACTATAGAAAATGCAATCCACGGCGTATTTAAAATTTGCGACAGTAAAAAATTATTTTTTGAAAAATTTACTATAGAAAAGGCAATCCTCGGCATATTTAAAATTTGCGACAATAAAAAATTATTTTTTGAAAAATTTACTATAGAAAAGGCAATCCTCGGCGTATTTAAAATTTGCGACAGTAAAAAATTATTTTTTGAAAAATTTACTATAGAAAAGGCAATCCTCGGCGTATTTAAAATTTGCGACAGTAAAAAATTATTTTTTGAAAAATTTACTATAGAAAAGGCAATCCTCGGCGTATTTAAAATTTGCGACAGTAAAAAATTATTTCTTGAAAAATTTACTATAGAAAAGGCAATCCTCGGCGTATTTAAAATTTGCGACAGTAAAAAATTATTTTTTGAAAAATTTACTATAGAAAAGGCAATCCTCGGCGTATTTAAAATTTGCGACAGTAAAAAATTATTTTTTGAAAAATTTACTATACAAAAGGCAATCCCCGGCGTATTTAAAATTTGCGACAGTAAAAAATTATTTTTTGAAAAATTTACTATAGAAAAGGCAATCCTCGGCGTGTTTAAAATTTGCGACAGTAGAAAATTATTTTTTGAAAAATTTACTATAGAAAAGGCAAACCTCGGCGTATTTAAAATTTGCGACAGTAAAAAATTATTTTATGAAAAATTTACTATAGAAAAGGCAATCCTCGGCGTATTTAAAATTTGCGACAGTAAAAAATTATTTTTTGAAAAATTTACTATAGAAAAGGCAATCCTCGGCGTATTTAAAATTTGCGACAGTAAAAATTTAGTTTTTGAAAAATTTACTATAGAAAAGGCAATCCTCGGCGTATTTAAAATTTGCGACAGTAAAAAATTATTTTATGAAAAATTTACTATAGAAAAGGCAATCCTCGGCGTATTTAAAATTTGCGACAGTAAAAAATTATTTTTTGAAAAATTTACTATAGAAAAGGCAATCCTCGGCGTATTTAAAATTTGCGACAGTAAAAAATAATTTTTTGAAAAATTTACTATAGAAAAGGCAATCCTCGGCGTATTTAAAATTTGCGACGGTAAAAAATTATTTTTTGAAAAATTTACTATAGAAAAGGCAATCCTCGGCGTATTTAAAATTTGCGACAGTAAAAAATTATTTTTTGAAAAATTTACTATAGAAAAGGCAATCCTCGGCGTATTTAAAATTTGCGACAGTAAAAATTTATTTTTTGAAAAATTTACTATAGAAAAGGCAATCCTCGGCGTATTTAAAATTTGCGACAGTAAAAAATTATTTTTTGAAAAATTTACTATAGAAAAGGCAATCCTCGGCGTATTTAAAATTTGCGACAGTAAAAAAGTATTTTTTGAAAAATTTGCTATAGAAAAGGCAATCCTCGGCGTATTTAAAATTTGCGACAGTAAAAAATTATTTTTTGAAAAATTTACTATAGAAAAGGCAATCCTCGGCGTATTTAAAATTTGCGACAGTATAAAATAATTTTTTGAAAAATTTACTATAGAAAAGGCAATCCTCGGCGTATTTAAAATTTGCGACGGTAAAAAATTATTTTTTGAAAAATTTACTATAGAAAAGGCAATCCTCGGCGTATTTAAAATTTGCGACAGTAAAAAATTATTTTTTGAAAAATTTACTATAGAAAAGGCAATCCTCGGCGTATTTAAAATTTGCGACAGTAAAAATTTATTTTTTGAAAAATTTACTATAGAAAAGGCAATCCTCGGCGTATTTAAAATTTGCGACAATAAAAAATTATTTTTTGAAAAATTTACTATAGAAAAGGCAATCTTCGGCGTATTTAAACTTTGCGACAGTAAAAAATTATTTTTTGAAAAATTTGCTATAGAAAAGGCAATCCTCGGCGTATTTAAAATTTGCGACAGTAAAAAATTATTTTTTGAAAAATTTACTATAGAAAAGGCAATCCTCGGCGTATTTAAAATTTGCGACAGTAAAAAATTATTTTTTGAAAAATTTACTATAGAAAAGGCAATCCTCGGCATATTTAAAATTTGCGACAATAAAAAATTACTTTTTGAAAAATTTACTATAGAAAAGGCAATCCTCGGCGTATTTAAAATTTGCGACAGTAAAAAAATTATTTTATGAAAAATTTACTATAGAAAAGGCAATCCTCGGCGTATTTAAAATTTGCGACAGTAAAAAATTATTTTTTGAAAAATTTACTATAGAAAAGGCAATCCACGGCGTATTTAAAATTTGCGACAGTAAAAAATTATTTTTTGAAAAATTTACTATAGAAAAGGCAATCCTCGGCATATTTAAAATTTGCGACAATAAAAAATTATTTTTTGAAAAATTTACTATAGAAAAGGCAATCCTCGGCGTATTTAAAATTTGCGACAGTAAAAAATTATTTTTTGAAAAATTTACTATAGAAAAGGCAATCCTCGGCGTATTTAAAATTTGCGACAGTAAAAAATTATTTTTTGAAAAATTTACTATAGAAAAGGCAATCCTCGGCGTATTTAAAATTTGCGACAATAAAAAATTATTTTTTGAAAAATTTACTATAGAAAAGGCAATCCTCGGCGTATTTAAAATTTGCGGCAGTAAAAAATTATTTTATGAAAAATTTATTATAGAAAAGGCAATCCTCGGCGTATTTAAAATTTGCGACAGTAAAAAATTATTTTTTGAAAAATTTACTATAGAAAAGGCAATCCTCGGCGTATTTAAAATTTGCGACAGTAAAAAATTATTTTTTGAAAAATTTACTATAGAAAAGGCAATCCTAGGCGTATTTAAAATTTGCGACAGTAAAAAATTATTTTGTGAAAAATTTACTATACAAAAGGCAATCCCCGGCGTATTTAAAATTTGCGACAGTAAAAAATTATTTTTTGAAAAATTTACTATAGAAAAGGCAATCCTCGGCGTGTTTAAAATTTGCGACAGTAGAAAATTATTTTTTGAAAAATTTACTATAGAAAAGGCAATCCTCGGCGTATTTAAAATTTGCGACAGTAAAAAATTATTTTATGAAAAATTTACTATAGAAAAGGCAATCCTCGGCGTATTTAAAATTTGCGACAGTAAAAAATTATTTTTTGAAAAATTTACTATAGAAAAGGCAATCCTCGGCGTATTTAAAATTTGCGACAGTAAAAATTTATTTTTTGAAAAATTTACTATAGAAAAGGCAATCGTCGGCGTATTTAAAATTTGCGACAGTAAAAAATTATTTTATGAAAAATTTACTATAGAAAAGGCAATCCTCGGCGTATTTAAAATTTGCGACAGTAAAAAATTATTTTTTGAAAAATTTACTATAGAAAAGGCAATCCTCGGCGTATTTAAAATTTGCGACAGTAAAAAATAATTTTTTGAAAAATTTACTATAGAAAAGGCAATCCTCGGCGTATTTAAAATTTGCGACGGTAAAAAATAATTTTTTGAAAAATTTACTATAGAAAAGGCAATCCTCGGCGTATTTAAAATTTGCGACAGTGAAAAATTATTTTTTGAAAAATTTACTATAGAAAAGGCAATCCTCGGCGTATTTAAAATTTGCGACAGTAAAAATTTATTTTTTGAAAAATTTACTATAGAAAAGGCAATCCTCGGCGTATTTAAAATTTGCGACAGTAAAAAATTATTTTTTGAAAAATTTACTATAGAAAAGGCAATCCTCGGCGTATTTAAAATTTGCGACAGTAAAAAATTATTTTTTGAAAAATTTGCTATAGAAAAGGCAATCCTCGGCGTATTTAAAATTTGCGACAGTAAAAAATTATTTTTTGAAAAATTTACTATAGAAAAGGCAATCCTCGGCGTATTTAAAATTTGCGACAGTAAAAAATTATTTTTTGAAAAATTTACTATAGAAAAGGCAATCCTCGGCATATTTAAAATTTGCGACAATAAAAAATTACTTTTTGAAAAATTTACTATAGAAAAGGCAATTCTCGGCGTATTTAAAATTTGCGACAGTAAAAAATTATTTTATGAAAAATTTACTATAGAAAAGGCAATCCTCGGCGTATTTAAAATTTGCGACAGTAAAAAAGTATTTTTTGAAAAATTTGCTATAGAAAAGGCAATCCTCGGCGTATTTAAAATTTGCGACAGTAAAAAATTATTTTTTGAAAAATTTACTATAGAAAAGGCAATCCTCGGCGTATTTAAAATTTGCGACAGTAAAAATTTATTTTTTGAAAAATTTACTATAGAAAAGGCAATCCTCGGCGTATTTAAAATTTGCGACAGTAAAAATTTAGTTTTTGAAAAATTTACTATAGAAAAGGCAATCCTCGGCGTATTTAAAATTTGCGACAGTAAAAAATTATTTTATGAAAAATTTACTATAGAAAAGGCAATCCTCGGCGTATTTAAAATTTGCCACAGTAAAAAATTATTTTTTGAAAAATTTACTATAGAAAAGGCAATCCTCGGCGTATTTAAAATTTGCGACAGTAAAAAATAATTTTTTGAAAAATTTACTATAGAAAAGGCAATCCTCGGCGTATTTAAAATTTGCGACGGTAAAAAATTATTTTTTGAAAAATTTACTATAGAAAAGGCAATCCTCGGCGTATTTAAAATTTGCGACAGTAAAAAATTATTTTTTGAAAAATTTACTATAGAAAAGGCAATCCTCGGCGTATTTAAAATTTGCGACAGTAAAAATTTATTTTTTGAAAAATTTACTATAGAAAAGGCAATCCTCGGCGTATTTAAAATTTGCGACAGTAAAAAATTATTTTTTGAAAAATTTACTATAGAAAAGGCAATCCTCGGCGTATTTAAAATTTGCGACAGTAAAAAAGTATTTTTTGAAAAATTTGCTATAGAAAAGGCAATCCTCGGCGTATTTAAAATTTGCGACAGTAAAAAATTATTTTTTGAAAAATTTACTATAGAAAAGGCAATCCTCGGCGTATTTAAAATTTGCGACAGTAAAAAATAATTTTTTGAAAAATTTACTATAGAAAAGGCAATCCTCGGCGTATTTAAAATTTGCGACGGTAAAAAATTATTTTTTGAAAAATTTACTATAGAAAAGGCAATCCTCGGCGTATTTAAAATTTGCGACAGTAAAAAATTATTTTTTGAAAAATTTACTATAGAAAAGGCAATCCTCGGCGTATTTAAAATTTGCGACAGTAAAAATTTATTTTTTGAAAAATTTACTATAGAAAAGGCAATCCTCGGCGTATTTAAAATTTGCGACAATAAAAAATTATTTTTTGAAAAATTTACTATAGAAAAGGCAATCTTCGGCGTATTTAAACTTTGCGACAGTAAAAAATTATTTTTTGAAAAATTTGCTATAGAAAAGGCAATCCTCGGCGTATTTAAAATTTGCGACAGTAAAAAATTATTTTTTGAAAAATTTACTATAGAAAAGGCAATCCTCGGCGTATTTAAAATTTGCGACAGTAAAAAATTATTTTTTGAAAAATTTACTATAGAAAAGGCAATCCTCGGCATATTTAAAATTTGCGACAATAAAAAATTACTTTTTGAAAAATTTACTATAGAAAAGGCAATCCTCGGCGTATTTAAAATTTGCGACAGTAAAAAATTATTTTATGAAAAATTTACTATAGAAAAGGCAATCCTCGGCGTATTTAAAATTTGCGACAGTAAAAAATTATTTTTTGAAAAATTTACTATAGAAAAGGCAATCCACGGCGTATTTAAAATTTGCGACAGTAAAAAATTATTTTTTGAAAAATTTACTATAGAAAAGGCAATCCTCGGCATATTTAAAATTTGCGACAATAAAAAATTATTTTTTGAAAAATTTACTATAGAAAAGGCAATCCTCGGCGTATTTAAAATTTGCGACAGTAAAAAATTATTTTTTGAAAAATTTACTATAGAAAAGGCAATCCTCGGCGTATTTAAAATTTGCGACAGTAAAAAATTATTTTTTGAAAAATTTACTATAGAAAAGGCAATCCTCGGCGTATTTAAAATTTGCGACAGTAAAAAATTATTTTATGAAAAATTTACTATAGAAAAGGCAATCCTCGGCGTATTTAAAATTTGCGACAGTAAAAAATTATTTTTTGAAAAATTTACTATAGAAAAGGCAATCCACGGCGTATTTAAAATTTGCGACAGTAAAAAATTATTTTTTGAAAAATTTACTATAGAAAAGGCAATCCTCGGCATATTTAAAATTTGCGACAATAAAAAATTATTTTTTGAAAAATTTACTATAGAAAAGGCAATCCTCGGCGTATTTAAAATTTGCGACAGTAAAAAATTATTTTTTGAAAAATTTACTATAGAAAAGGCAATCCTCGGCGTATTTAAAATTTGCGACAGTAAAAAATTATTTTTTGAAAAATTTACTATAGAAAAGGCAATCCTCGGCGTATTTAAAATTTGCGACAATAAAAAATTATTTTTTGAAAAATTTACTATAGAAAAGGCAATCCTCGGCGTATTTAAAATTTGCGGCAGTAAAAAATTATTTTATGAAAAATTTATTATAGAAAAGGCAATCCTCGGCGTATTTAAAATTTGCGACAGTAAAAAATTATTTTTTGAAAAATTTACTATAGAAAAGGCAATCCTCGGCGTATTTAAAATTTGCGACAGTAAAAAATTATTTTTTGAAAAATTTACTATAGAAAAGGCAATCCTAGGCGTATTTAAAATTTGCGACAGTAAAAAATTATTTTGTGAAAAATTTACTATACAAAAGGCAATCCCCGGCGTATTTAAAATTTGCGACAGTAAAAAATTATTTTTTGAAAAATTTACTATAGAAAAGGCAATCCTCGGCGTGTTTAAAATTTGCGACAGTAGAAAATTATTTTTTGAAAAATTTACTATAGAAAAGGCAATCCTCGGCGTATTTAAAATTTGCGACAGTAAAAAATTATTTTATGAAAAATTTACTATAGAAAAGGCAATCCTCGGCGTATTTAAAATTTGCGACAGTAAAAAATTATTTTTTGAAAAATTTACTATAGAAAAGGCAATCCTCGGCGTATTTAAAATTTGCGACAGTAAAAATTTATTTTTTGAAAAATTTACTATAGAAAAGGCAATCGTCGGCGTATTTAAAATTTGCGACAGTAAAAAATTATTTTATGAAAAATTTACTATAGAAAAGGCAATCCTCGGCGTATTTAAAATTTGCGACAGTAAAAAATTATTTTTTGAAAAATTTACTATAGAAAAGGCAATCCTCGGCGTATTTAAAATTTGCGACAGTAAAAAATAATTTTTTGAAAAATTTACTATAGAAAAGGCAATCCTCGGCGTATTTAAAATTTGCGACGGTAAAAAATAATTTTTTGAAAAATTTACTATAGAAAAGGCAATCCTCGGCGTATTTAAAATTTGCGACAGTAAAAAATTATTTTTTGAAAAATTTACTATAGAAAAGGCAATCCTCGGCGTATTTAAAATTTGCGACAGTAAAAATTTATTTTTTGAAAAATTTACTATAGAAAAGGCAATCCTCGGCGTATTTAAAATTTGCGACAGTAAAAAATTATTTTTTGAAAAATTTACTATAGAAAAGGCAATCCTCGGCGTATTTAAAATTTGCGACAGTAAAAAATTATTTTTTGAAAAATTTGCTATAGAAAAGGCAATCCTCGGCGTATTTAAAATTTGCGACAGTAAAAAATTATTTTTTGAAAAATTTACTATAGAAAAGGCAATCCTCGGCGTATTTAAAATTTGCGACAGTAAAAAATTATTTTTTGAAAAATTTACTATAGAAAAGGCAATCCTCGGCATATTTAAAATTTGCGACAATAAAAAATTACTTTTTGAAAAATTTACTATAGAAAAGGCAATCCTCGGCGTATTTAAAATTTGCGACAGTAAAAAATTATTTTATGAAAAATTTACTATAGAAAAGGCAATCCTCGGCGTATTTAAAATTTGCGACAGTAAAAAATTATTTTTTGAAAAATTTACTATAGAAAAGGCAATCCACGGCGTATTTAAAATTTGCGACAGTAAAAAATTATTTTTTGAAAAATTTACTATAGAAAAGGCAATCCTCGGCATATTTAAAATTTGCGACAATAAAAAATTATTTTTTGAAAAATTTACTATAGAAAAGGCAATCCTCGGCGTATTTAAAATTTGCGACAGTAAAAAATTATTTTTTGAAAAATTTACTATAGAAAAGGCAATCCTCGGCGTATTTAAAATTTGCGACAGTAAAAAATTATTTTTTGAAAAATTTACTATAGAAAAGGCAATCCTCGGCGTATTTAAAATTTGCGACAGTAAAAAATTATTTTTTGAAAAATTTACTATAGAAAAGGCAATCCTCGGCGTATTTAAAATTTGCGACAGTAAAAAATTATTTTTTGAAAAATTTACTATAGAAAAGGCAATCCTCGGCGTATTTAAAATTTGCGACAGTAAAAAATTATTTTTTGAAAAATTTACTATAGAAAAGGCAATCCTCGGCGTATTTAAAATTTGCGACAGTAAAAAATTATTTTTTGAAAAATTTACTATAGAAAAGGCAATCCTCGGCGTATTTAAAATTTGCGACAGTAAAAAATTATTTTATGAAAAATTTACTATAGAAAAGGCAATCGTCGGCGTATTTAAAATTTGCGACAGTAAAAAATTATTTTCTGAAAAATTTACTATAGAAAAGGCAATCCTCGGCGTATTTAAAATTTGCGACAGTAAAAATTTATTTTTGGAAAAATTTACTATAGAAAAGGCAATCCTCGGCGTATTTAAAATTTGCGACAGTAAAAAATTATTTTATGAAAAATTTACTATAGAAAAGGCAATCCTCGGCGTATTTATAATTTGTGACAGCAAAAAATTATTTTTTGAAAAATTTACTATAGAAAAGGCAATCCTCGGCGTATTTAAAATTTGCGACAGTAAAAAATTATTTTTTGAAAAATTCACTATAGAAAAGGCAATCCTCGGCGTATTTAAAATTTGTGACAGTAAAAAATTATTTTTTGAAAAATTTACTATAGAAAATGCAATCCTCGGCGTATTTAAAATTTGCGACAGTAAAAAATTATTTTTTGAAAAATTTACTATAGAAAACGCAATCCTCGGCGTATTTAAAATTTGCGACAGTAAAAATTTATTTTTTGAAAAATTTACTATAGAAAAGGCAATCCTCGGCGTATTTAAAATTTGCGACAGTAAAAAATTATTTTTTGAAAAATTTACTATAGAAAAGGCAATCCTCGGCGTATTTAAAATTTGCGACAGTAAAAAATTATTTTTTGAAAAATTTACTATAGAAAAGGCAATCCTCGGCGTATTTAAAATTTGCGACAGTAAAAAATTATTTTTTGAAAAATTTACTATAGAAAAGGCAATCCTCGGCATATTTAAAATTTGCGACAATAAAAAATTATTTTTTGAAAAATTTACTATAGAAAAGGCAATCCTCGGCGTATTTAAAATTTGCGACAGTAAAAAATTATTTTATGAAAAATTTACTATAGAAAAGGCAATCCTCGGCGTATTTAAAATTTGCGACAGTAAAAAATTATTTTTTGAAAAATTTACTATAGAAAAGGCTATCCACGGCGTATTTAAAATTTGCGACAGTAAAAAATTATTTTTTGAAAAATTTACTATAGAAAAGGCAATCCTCGGCATATTTAAAATTTGCGACAATAAAAAATTATTTTATGAAAAATTTACTATAGAAAAGGCAATCCTCGGCGTATTTAAAATTTGCGACAGTAAAAAATTATTTTTTGAAAAATTTACTATAGAAAAGGCAATCCTCGGCGTATTTAAAATTTGCGACAGTAAAAATTTAGTTTTTGAAAAATTTACTATAGAAAAGGCAATCCTCGGCGTATTTAAAATTTGCGACAGTAAAAAATTATTTTATGAAAAATTTAATATAGAAAAGGCAATCCTCGGCGTATTTAAAATTTGCGACAGTAAAAAATTATTTTTTGAAAAATTTACTATAGAAAAGGCAATCCTCGGCGTATTTAAAATTTGCGACAGTAAAAAATAATTTTTTGAAAAATTTACTATAGAAAAGGCAATCCTCGGCGTATTTAAAATTTGCGACGGTAAAAAATTATTTTTTGAAAAATTTACTATAGAAAAGGCAATCCTCGGCGTATTTAAAATTTGCGACAGTAAAAAATTATTTTTTGAAAAATTTACTATAGAAAAGGCAATCCTCGGCGTATTTAAAATTTGCGACAGTAAAAATTTATTTTTTGAAAAATTTACTATAGAAAAGGCAATCCTCGGCGTATTTAAAATTTGCGACAGTAAAAAATTATTTTTTGAAAAATTTACTATAGAAAAGGCAATCCTCGGCGTATTTAAAATTTGCGACAGTAAAAATTTATTTTTTTGAAAAATTTGCTATAGAAAAGGCAATCCTCGGCGTATTTAAAATTTGCGACAGTAAAAAATTATTTTTTGAAAAATTTACTATAGAAAAGGCAATCCTCGGCGTATTTAAAATTTGCGACAATAAAAAATTATTTTTTGAAAAATTTACTATAGAAAAGGCAATCCTCGGCGTATTTAAACTTTGCGACAGTAAAAAATTATTTTTTGAAAAATTTGCTATAGAAAAGGCAATCCTCGGCGTATTTAAAATTTGCGACAGTAAAAAATTATTTTTTGAAAAATTTACTATAGAAAAGGCAATCCTCGGCGTATTTAAAATTTGCGACAGTAAAAAATTATTTTTTGAAAAATTTACTATAGAAAAGGCAATCCTCGGCATATTTAAAATTTGCGACAATAAAAAATTACTTTTTGAAAAATTTACTATAGAAAAGGCAATCCTCGGCGTATTTAAAATTTGCGACAGTAAAAAATTATTTTATGAAAATTTACTATAGAAAAGGCAATCCTCGGCGTATTTAAAATTTGCGACAGTAAAAAATTATTTTTTGAAAAATTTACTATAGAAAAGGCAATCCACGGCGTATTTAAAATTTGCGACAGTAAAAAATTATTTTTTGAAAATTTACTATAGAAAAGGCAATCCTCGGCATATTTAAAATTTGCGACAATAAAAAATTATTTTTTGAAAAATTTACTATAGAAAAGGCAATCCTCGGCGTATTTAAAATTTGCGACAGTAAAAAATTATTTTTTGAAAAATTTACTATAGAAAAGGCAATCCTCGGCGTATTTAAAATTTGCGACAGTAAAAAATTATTTTTTGAAAAATTTACTATAGAAAAGGCAATCCTCGGCGTATTTAAAATTTGCGACAGTAAAAAATTATTTTTTGAAAAATTTACTATAGAAAAGGCAATCCTCGGCGTATTTAAAATTTGCGACAGTAAAAAATTATTTTTTGAAAAATTTACTATAGAAAAGGCAATCCTCGGCGTATTTAAAATTTGCGACAGTAAAAAATTATTTTTTGAAAAATTTACTATAGAAAAGGCAATCCTCGGCGTATTTAAAATTTGCGACAGTAAAAAATTATTTTATGAAAAATTTACTATAGAAAAGGCAATCCTCGGCGTATTTAAAATTTGCGACAGTAAAAAATTATTTTTTGAAAAATTTACTATAGAAAAGGCAATCCTCGGCGTATTTAAAATTTGCGACAGTAAAAAATAATTTTTTGAAAAATTTACTATAGAAAAGGCAATCCTCGGCGTATTTAAAATTTGCGACGGTAAAAAATAATTTTTTGAAAAATTTACTATAGAAAAGGCAATCCTCGGCGTATTTAAAATTTGCGACAGTAAAAAATTATTTTTTGAAAAATTTACTATAGAAAAGGCAATCCTCGGCGTATTTAAAATTTGCGACAGTAAAATTTATTTTTTGAAAAATTTACTATAGAAAAGGCAATCCTCGGCGTATTTAAAATTTGCGACAATAAAAAATTATTTTTTGAAAAATTTACTATAGAAAAGGCAATCCTCGGCGTATTTAAACTTTGCGACAGTAAAAAATTATTTTTTGAAAAATTTGCTATAGAAAAGGCAATCCTCGGCGTATTTAAAATTTGCGACAGTAAAAAATTATTTTTTGAAAATTTACTATAGAAAAGGCAATCCTCGGCGTATTTAAAATTTGCGACAGTAAAAAATTATTTTTTGAAAAATTTACTATAGAAAAGGCAATCCTCGGCATATTTAAAATTTGCGACAATAAAAAATTACTTTTTGAAAAATTTACTATAGAAAAGGCAATCCTCGGCGTATTTAAAATTTGCGACAGTAAAAAATTATTTTATGAAAAATTTACTATAGAAAAGGCAATCCTCGGCGTATTTAAAATTTGCGACAGTAAAAAATTATTTTTTGAAAAATTTACTATAGAAAAGGCAATCCACGGCGTATTTAAAATTTGCGACAGTAAAAAATTATTTTTTGAAAAATTTACTATAGAAAAGGCAATCCTCGGCATATTTAAAATTTGCGACAATAAAAAATTATTTTTTGAAAAATTTACTATAGAAAAGGCAATCCTCGGCGTATTTAAAATTTGCGACAGTAAAAAATTATTTTTTGAAAAATTTACTATAGAAAAGGCAATCCTCGGCGTATTTAAAATTTGCGACAGTAAAAAATTATTTTTTGAAAAATTTACTATAGAAAAGGCAATCCTCGGCGTATTTAAAATTTGCGACAGTAAAAAATTATTTTTTGAAAAATTTACTATAGAAAAGGCAATCCTCGGCGTATTTAAAATTTGCGACAGTAAAAATTATTTTTTGAAAAATTTACTATAGAAAAGGCAATCCTCGGCGTATTTAAAATTTGCGACAGTAAAAAATTATTTATGAAAAATTTACTATAGAAAAGGCAATCCTCGGCGTATTTAAAATTTGCGACAGTAAAAAATTATTTTTTGAAAAATTTACTATAGAAAAGGCAATCCTCGGCGTATTTAAAATTTGCGACAGTAAAAAATAATTTTTTGAAAAATTTACTATAGAAAAGGCAATCCTCGGCGTATTTAAAATTTGCGACGGTAAAAAATAATTTTTTGAAAATTTACTATAGAAAAGGCAATCCTCGGCGTATTTAAAATTTGCGACAGTAAAAAATTATTTTTGAAAAATTTACTATAGAAAAGGCAATCCTCGGCGTATTTAAAATTTGCGACAGTAAAAATTTATTTTTGAAAAATTTACTATAGAAAAGGCAATCCTCGGCGTATTTAAAATTTGCGACAGTAAAAAATTATTTTTTGAAAAATTTACTATAGAAAAGGCAATCCTCGGCGTATTTAAAATTTGCGACAGTAAAAAATTATTTTTTGAAAAATTTGCTATAGAAAAGGCAATCCTCGGCGTATTTAAAATTTGCGACAGTAAAAAATTATTTTTTGAAAAATTTACTATAGAAAAGGCAATCCTCGGCGTATTTAAAATTTGCGACAGTAAAAAATTATTTTTGAAAAATTTACTATAGAAAAGGCAATCCTCGGCATATTTAAAATTTGCGACAATAAAAAATTACTTTTTGAAAAATTTACTATAGAAAAGGCAATCCTCGGCGTATTTAAAATTTGCGACAGTAAAAAATTATTTTATGAAAAATTTACTATAGAAAAGGCAATCCTCGGCGTATTTAAAATTTGCGACAGTAAAAAATTATTTTT
>CAWUPM010001300.1:0-16455 GCA_963924295.1 Dioctria rufipes
ATTTATGGAAATTATAGCGTTTCAGCAAAATATAAGCTACTTTTCTATGAAAAGCTCCTGCAGTTAGATATGGCAAGAACACTGTGATGTTCGCTAACCGGTCCGCTACTCTCTTTTTCCGACTTTATTCTTGTGACTTGAATATTCCGCGGGTTACAACCAAACCAATCCAGCTCTTTGTCAACAAATCCTAAAGGAAAATGCTGGACTAAATTTCTACGAAAAAAGTAACGAGTTTTAATGATAGAACTTACAGCTTAAGCAACGGTACACAGAAAATATATGAGTCCTGACCATATGCATGTATAGTATATGGACTAACTATGTTCGTAGAAATACACTGCAGAAAATGGGCTCACCTTTTTCGTTCTAATTACAGTCATTCTACACGAAACCGATCACCTCAGAGCCCGACCATCTCCGATTTGGATTAAACTTTCACAATTTGTAGAAAATACCTAAATTGCTGGTGAAGCGTCATTTTCAAAAAATCATATCTCGAGAACTGAGAAACCGATTTTTCTGATTCAAATGCTAAATAAAACTTAAAGGCAAGCACACACCGATGCGGTGGCGGTGAGAGCGCAATGGTCTGTTGTTCGCGTACATCTCGTGCAAAAACTTTCTGGGTAAAAACTTACTCGTGTGGTGGGGGAAGAATGTAAAATGCATGAAAAAGTAAGCGAACGCTTTTCGTGTAACTTTGTGAAAAATAAGAAGAAGAGCGAAAGGTCATTTTAGAATTTAGTTTTGTATTGCAATTAAGAATTGAGTTTTGTTATTGTTGAAATCAATTGAAAATTGAACTTGAGAATTGAGTTTTGTTTGAGTTGTGTTAAGTACATTTTTGGTTAAATAAATTGAAATTAATATTTCGGAAGAAATAAGAAAGAATATTGCCATGAAAAAAAAAGCAGACTATTAGTGACTCTATTAACCACTGAGGAAGAAGAGTCGGAAAAAGAAAAATTTAACTAAAATAGTTAGATATTTAAGGGATGATAATGATGAGGCTGAGATGTTGTTGAGATTGACCCTTCCAACAAAGAGGAAGAGTAACAACATCAAAAATTATTCTGATGATGTCGTCCTAACTTACAAAAGTGAAAAGTTTATAAGGCCCTTTTGAGTCAATCGGGAAATATTTAAAAGGTTTGAAAAAAGTCAACTTTATATTCACCTTCGCGTTGATAAAAGGCTGTCTGGAAGAAAACATATTCTAATTTTCCTATCGTATACTGGCCATGAAGCCTATTCTTTTAGAGTATAATAGTCGGTGTGACGACATTTCTAAGCGATCTCTCGAAATGTAATAACATGGCCAAATAGCTTAAAATTAATGAAACAGCGGAATATTTTCGAAATAAATCTGGATTCCCGAAAATTATTTGTAAGTAACAAAATTTAGCTAACTTGTTGCATATTTCGAATTATCATATTAATCCTGTGTGTCTGTAGGTGCTATCGATGGGACTCATATTGTGAGAGATCCACCAAGCGAAAGGAAGGATGATTACATTGACCGAAAGGGGCTAACTAGTATTATCCTCCAGGGTATATGTATAGTATATGATGAGAATAGAAAATTCATAGACATTTTCTTCGAGTACCCAGGATCTGCACACGACATCAGAGTACTTCAAAACTCTTTCATATACCCAAAATTAGAAAGTCTTTGCAAAGGTAGTATCCAATTAATATATTTATTTGACGAGATAACTCGATCTTGGAAGACTCTGCGTATCTATTAAAAAATAACCTGTTGACACTATATAAAGATAACGGACATCTTACTGCAGCACAAATAACATATAATCGAAATCTTAGTTCCAGTCGTGTAGTGATAGAGCATGCATTTAGCATGCTGAAGCAAAAGTTTCGACAACTGTACTACTGCAAGCTGAAAGGTATGGATAAACTGTGTCACTCTGTACGCGCTTGCTATATCCTTCACAATTTTGCAAGCGAATGTGATTTATAATTGAGTGAAGACCCTGTTGAAATGGGAGTAAGCCAGGTAAATAATTTCGTGTATGCTGAATTGGCTCTAAATCCAGCAGCGAAGGCCTTACGGGATTCAGTGTTCTTACAAATGTGGCAGTCCCACTACATGCTCTAATACATTTTGTTTTTAAAATTTGAAATTTGTGTATTTTCTTCATTTAATTCATTTCATTTTTTTAGTTTCTTTTTAAATAAATTACTTTGTCAAACTATTGCATACATCCCGAAAAATGCTGTTCCTCTCCTACATTATTGCTTCAGTCCTCCTGCTGGCTTCGTCCAGAGCTTTCAAGATGTTGCCGGTGTGATCTTACCGCTCTTGCCGGATGAGCCTTAACTCCTCATGCTGGGATTTTTTATTTTTAGAAGAGTTCAATGAGCCAGCTTGGGAGCTGTTATTCTCCTTGTTCATGAGATCTGTTGTAAGCAAAAATAATATAAGCGGTCTCCTTTCACATCTTGGTGTTATATTTTAATTTCAGGCTTTTTTCCAATTTTGGCCGGAGGTCTCCAATTGTAGACATTAACAGCTTCCCGGCAGCATCAACCCAAACACATATATCCGCACATTGACTAAGTTCTAAATCAAGTCAGATCTTGCAACTTAAAATAAATATAAATTAGGGTAGAAATTATATTTATTTACCTTCATTTTCTCCCTCAATTGTATTATGCAACACTTCAGCTGAAGTGAGTGCAGTTTCCCGGTCAAAAGGCATCTGACCCGATTGCACTTGGTTAACAAGTTTAGCAAGAAAATTTGGATCTAAACAATCAACAAGAACATGGATAAAAGAATATCAGTTCTGTGATTTGATTTACCTTGTTACCAGAGTGTTATTAAATTCCTAGAATCTATGATCGAATTATACGGTGCTCCTAACAGACTATTAACCGACGAGGGAACCTGTTATACATCACATGTATTCAGAAAATTTTGTGCACAGCTTGGGATTAAACATGTGCAGACCGCAGAAGCTGCCCCACCACAAATGGACAGGTGGAACGTTTCAACTTCACAATACTTTCAGCATTAGCAACCTCGACGAACAACGACATATATTGGGATAGAGGGGTAACCAATAAATAATACAGTACACAGTACAATAAAGAGGAAACTTAGCGAACTTCTCTGCGGTTTTAAGCCGAGAACACTTTTAGTGCGATATTAACTTCCGAGATCCAGGAACGACGACCAATGATTGAAAATATTCAAGAAGCTAGAGAAGACGTCTCAGCGAAATTGAAAAAAGAGCAAGGGTAACAAAAGCAGAGATTTGGCAGAAAGAGGCGACAACCGCATCAATACAACATTGAAGATCTAGTTTTAGTTCAAAAGAATGTAAGCGCGGACGGACTAAGTAAAAAATTAATGCCCCATTACAAGGGACCATTCCAAGTTAAGAAAATTTTAGGCAACGACCGATATGTTGTAGCAGAACTACCAGGGCCAGTAAGAAATAAAAGGGGCGCTTATGAAAATATCGAGGCTGTGGACCATTTGAAGAAATGGATGGCCTCTGATTCTGACGAAAGTAGCACGGATACAGAACGGTCGGACGACGGTAACCCTAATGATGACTTAACCCGTGGTGAACGGCGGGTTCACAAGTGTAGGATAGCCAAGCTGTCACAAGATGAAATTAACATCTGGTAAGTCCATCGCTTAACTATATAAAAAAACAAACATATAACGAGAAGAAGAAGAAAAGTATAATTGGGAGAAATTCCGGATGTTCTGATTCATTCAGTCTTGATTTGAGTGCGTAAGAAGAACGAATTACGGTGAGTGCGTGAATGAAAGGTTTATGTTAAGTTAATATAGTAATTGTGGAGTGATCAAGAGTAAAACGAATATAAATTGGATATATGCAATCTTTCGAAGTAATTATCAAATTTCATAGTGAAGTTCTTGGTTGGTTGGCGGTGAATTAGCATATGTCTTCCCACGGTTCTGTGACAAGAACGTTTCGTTACACCGCGATGATCTCTGGGTGTGTACTTGTCCCACAAAAGTGTACTTGTTACTAAGAAATTCACCCTTACCATAAGGTGTTTTAAACTCTGATCCGAGCGTTTGCATGGCCTCATTGTGCGTGTGTGTATGGGATTGTCCCACTCACTTAGCCCTTTGCTCATGTGTATTTTATTTTATATTTTCAGAGTGACTACAGTGTGCAGCCAAGTGATATTAGGGTTTTTCCCACATTATCGAGGCCTCGATTGAGCATTTGTCTAAATACATTAAAATTATTTAATAAAAGCACGCCTGTGATCTTGTTTTTGTTTCACCCTTTTAAGTATATATTTTCTTATTTTATTACTGTATTGTAAGCATAGATAAAAAGCACCAAATTCTGCAAAGACCAGTTCGAATTATTATTGCTATAATTTAAACAAATTTTCCCTTGTCCTAATGGCTATAGCTGGGCCTCAGTATTAATTTCTCTGCATTGATGTAGGTGGGTATGGACAAAATAGTGGTGGTGGTATTATCGAAGAATCGTCTATGGGGAAAAGATTTGTAAACAGAACGTTTAATTTACCTTCAGATCGGCCTCTACCAAATCACACCGAACCTACTCCTTGTGTATTGATTGCGGATGAGGCCTTTGCATTGACTTTATGTTTAATGAAGCCATTTCCTTATAGAAGATCCCGTGAACATTCCACTAAAGAAAAATTTAATAAAGGCTTATATAAAGCTAAATGTGTTGTTGAAAATTCATTTGAAATTTTCACCCAAAATGAAGCATATTTCATAGGCGGTTGAAAGTAAACATTGAAACGGCAATACCTATTGTGACAACTGCATAATTTTTTGACTTCAACAAAACCCGGAGATCCTACGCAATTAGATAGCAATATTGATAGTCCAGATTATGCAAATTTTGCAAGACGACCTTCAATCTATGCCGAAGAAATTCGCCATAGATTTGTGAATTATTTTAATAAACATTTTTCATTTTCAAATAAATAAAAACATCTCTGTATTGTCTACTTACCATTTGATTTTAAGGTAATCCTTATTTGGTCCCATATTTTATATTTTCTCTTCTAATATCCTGGTATTCTGGATGAGACAAGTCATACAGAATTTTGTTTAATTTTACTACTAAAATCAGTTCTTCACTCATTGTTATGACAGCACTGCTTCAACTGAAATGAATTTCGCTATCGCGGTGGCGGTGTGAATACAACATCCAGCAACTCACTACCACCGCCTCTGGCACCAATACCGCCACCGCATTTGGTGTGAACGCTCGAGATTATTTCAATATGGTGCATCTCACCGCTACCACCGTCTCTACCGCTACTACCACCGCCACCGCTTCGGTGTGTGCTTGCCTTAATAGGCTCCTAAGTAAACTCAAAAGCTCAAACTGTATTAACAATGAACAGTCTTATTTATATATATTAATTGCTTACGCCTAAAAATTTATCTTTTCGCTTTCTCTTAAACAAAGCTGAACAACTTTGCTCTACTTTCAATTTATGCTTTCTTTTAGGAAAAGCTGATTAACTTTGCATTTTAATCAAAGGTTAATAACTTCCGCTAGTTGCAGTTTTTATGTAAATTATTGTTGTGAAATGCAGCAATGTTATTGCGAATTATGATTGCTGTAGGCTAGCGTTGCGAACGACAGCTCAAGTTTTTGTACATGGAAAGATAAGGATTCTTTCTTCAAAATAAAAATACAAAATAAAAAAACTGTTAGAGGGGCTCAGAAGAAAAGAAAACAATATACTCCCCTCGGTGCAGTGTTTTAATAGTGCGTTACTTTGATTATACGGTGACTTTAAAAAATTATATCTCAAAAACGAAGCCGAACGCCAACCCAATTTTCATATAGTAGATATGGTTTCTAACTTCAAAATAAAAACATAAAACAAGTGCTTGAAGTCCTCTCTAGTGAATATCACAATTATTTCGAACAAAGCACTATCATTGTAGTGAATATCAATCTACTTGGGGGTTCGCCCATAACTAGAATGGCAAATCTAGAAGTTTAATCTGGATTCTCTTTGAGGATGAGAATCCAGATTAAACGAGCCGACTTCAGGTTAATGCTAATTATTTACTCGGGTGGGTTTTTCCCAAGGGCTGATCAAGCCTAATTTTTACATTTATTATTATTATTTCTAATGAAAATGATTTAAAAATGAAAATTCAATGATTTTTTTTTTAATTTCTCTGGTTTGCAGAGCGGGGCTGCCACAAATTTGAACTAAATTAATTAAATTTTTAACATCAGGTTTTTGAAGTTAATAAGAAGAAAATAACGTTTTCCAATTTTTAAAATTCTACTTATTTTTATGAAAATTTAATGCAATAGATTGCTTTCTTAATGGGTAAAATGCAGGTATCTAAGTTTGCCATTCCAATTGTAATGTAAAGAAATAATGATGAGGTAGAGCACAATAAATTGGATGCATAATAACTCGAGAACAGGTGTACTAAACTTAAAGAGCTGAAATTTAGTAGTTCAAAAATAAACTAAATCTGGACTCCTTCTTGGTGTTTCCATATAATAATTTAGGTGTGTAAACGATCAGTCGTAGATGTTTCTAGTATACTAAAAAGTTCTTTGGAATATGAAATACCATTAAATTGGTTATATTAATTTTTATTGTCCGACGAACCATTCTAGAGATAGATGTGAAAACCCGTTCCAGAGACAGATGTGAAAAGCAACTTCAAAAATCAAACTTGCACAGATGCGTGACTATACAAAATTACATACGGGTATTTATCTAGGGTATCATAAGAATTGGTTTTCTAACTTTGTACTTGTTTTATTATTACTTCATGAAGTAGATGTTTTCATTCTAATGGCATTGACATCAAAAATTGTGTTATGGTTTGGACCATGTTGGCGACGATAATGACCAAATTAGCGATGTTATTATTCAAAGGTTTTTCAATTTTCTAAAGTGCATGCATATGTACTGTGCCTTAATAAAGAATATTTTCAAATAATTTATTTCATTGTAAGGCTGACGATTTCAAGAACACAAAATCTCTTGCTTTATTTATTTATTTTTTTGTTCTGAATGTTTCTATAGAATTTCATTATTTATTGATATAAGAAACCTAAGTTGTCTATTGCACTGCTACAGAGATTATTGTGTAAGCCAGAAAATAGATTTTTCTGGAATTAAATTGTGTCATTGCGAAAAGATTTTCATTCCATTTCAATAAGAATTGTTCTTATAAAATCAAAAGGATTTTGCAGCATTTTATATCTCTTTATTCACCACAGGAAAGGAAAACTCCGAAGAAAGTCTAAGGTTGAGATTTTATATTTCATATAGGTTTAAATAATATCTATAGGAAAACTTTTTCAAAAAAATAACTGCAATTCAATTACAAAAGCCCGGAACAACTTTGAGCTTTTGTTTTAAATATAATTTGCAAAATAGTCGATAATCAATGCCGATATTCCATTGGTTCGCATTGCACTCCGGGGATAATTGTGCAAGTTTCTATATAAATTGAAAAATCATCAGAGCATAAGAAAACAAAGGAACTTCTCCTTAGGTAAACACGTAAAAAGACAAATCGATGCTGATGCAATCTTTTCTCGGTGTATAGTGTTTTTATGGTTATGGCATTATTGTGCCATTTCCGATGCTTCAATTTAATTTCACCCCCGGGAAACTTTTATGACTTTTAATAATTTTCTTCCTTTATGGTTATATGGTTTCGCAATGGCACATGATTATTGTCCACATAAACCTAAATCTGTGGGGATGTTTTGAAAACTACATCGATGGATTTAAATTTTTATTTCTATCATTAAATATAATTATTATACAGCGACTATTAGAACTAAATTATCCTGAAAGAGAGTTAACGGTTAAAGCATTTTTGGTGTTATATTCCATGAGGCTATGAAGGCTTTACCCATTTAAGATTTCTCATAAAAACGAACCTTACAAATCTGCAATTGTGTACAATATAAGTGGCGTTAATAAATTTTGTTTACTACGATTGCACTTAGCTCGGATATAAGGCCCTGCCATACATGAAGGGTTTTAAAAAATTTTATCGAACGTCTTTATTCTTTCTCCGCTGTTCAGTCTCTCATTGTGGATAAATTTAATAATTTATCTCTGAACTGGACTGGTCTCGAAGTATTATCCGATGTACTTAATGTTTTAATTTGTAAAATTGATAAGTTATTTAAACTCGTGAATGTATTGAGCATGAGTTCGGATACACTAATCGAGAAGTTTTATAACCTATCTTTAAAGTTTCAAAATTTGTCTGACTCTTTGGTTGATATCATACACTATTTGCCAAAGACTCACCATCAGCATCTCAGAATTCCAACAACTCGTTACTTATCTCAGTAATCGATGACGCTCGGCGTAGTTTAAGGTGTATTCATGCCGATATCGAGTCATGGTCATTTGCTGCTTCCCAAAAATTCAAGGCTAATCAGGTCCATGGCGGCTGATGTCAAGAAATTGACTCCAGTGGATAAAGAAATGTCCAACTCTCAACCATCAGCTCTCGTGCAGCAAGAAATGTACTCTGACTCTTCGATATCTGATGCATATAGTCGTAGACTAGCTGGAAATCAGAGGAACCGCCGAAGACGCCTCCATAGTCCCATTGAGGCTATCGATATGTGAGAGCATATCGAAATATTTGAAGTCCAAGAAAATCGCAACAGATGGTATTTCTTGTCGAAAAATCAGTAAATCCTCAAAACCAGTTGCATAATTTGTTATGTGATGATGAGCAGGATAAGTTATTGGATCCCACACCTTGGCGCTCTGCCGCTTTTACTAAATTCTTCGTACTTTCTGGGCGCCAACATAGAAATACAACAAAAAGAAATAGCGATATCCCAAAAAACTCAAATTGCTTTCCTTTTACTATCACAACGTAAGTGGAATTCGAACTAAAACTGCACAAATTTTCAAATCCTTTGTTGCGACTTGTTTCGATATAATTGCTTTCATTGACATTTGGCTGCGTAATGTCGTTCCCGATGTTAAATTCTTTGACAATTCGTATAAAATTTTTAGAAGAGATATACTATACATATACTATACTGATTCTGTAGCTCCTGGCGGTGGCGTTTTCCTTGGCTGTAAAAACCTGTTATGTTTGCCTTCACGCTGGTTGCCAATGGCTTGGCGTATTCGTCGATATCCAATATTCTATTCATGATTTAAATTAATTATTTACTATGCCGAATATATGGCGTATCGCTTCAATATTCATGAAAGGCAAAGAAATAACAGTTACCTGTGGATCTGGCTGAATGCCTCAATCCTTGAATGATATTTGGCTGGAGTGCCTCAATATCTTAATGTAGGGGAGCACCTGGCTAATTGCCGCTGCGCTCTGAAGGATAAGCCCTTGTCTTTACCGTTCTATGGTCAAAACTTTATTCTTGATGTCTTTCTTAATGCTACCTTATTTATAATTGCTGGTTATTGCTAAATTTTCTTAAAGCTACCTATATTCGATAATTTTCTCACCGTATCATTATGAACGAAACGGTGACCTCACGCGAGCAGCGTTTTTTTGTTGCCATTAATAAATTTGGTGCATTGCACATACATAATTTATTTCCGCTTGCGCTGTAATCTGATGCGCTTTTATATTACTTCATTCATAACGAGGTATGAATGATTGACACAAAAGTGATTACATACAAATCTGTATGTATGTCAATTGTATTTTCATTTTTGTTTGTTCGAGTTTTAACTTTTGAAATGAATTAACAAACTTTAGTTGTAATCTTGGTATAATATTTCTTTTACGGAGATGTGCATTTGATTTATATGCAATTACATGCTTTGATGATTACATTCCCATCCTTAAAGATTGAAGTAATTTTAATTTCTCTAACGAAAGTAAAATTAAATTATTTGTTAGTTCACATTCGATCACTTTTCTTTCTTCATGATACTTTGTTACATATTTCCATATCTTATTTACTACTTTTCAATATTTTGCTATGTATATCTATATGTATCTACAACTATGTAAATTTTATGTTTACATAATTTCAAATTATTATTGTGTACTTTAGTTTCTTTTCCATTTATATCTACATAGCTATTTACATTATCTTGCCTAATTATTCTATATGGTCCTTTATATGGTTGTTGTAATTTACTTTATTACCTACTTTTATATATATGTACATAATCATCTATTTTAAAATTAGCTTCATTTACAGTTTTTTGTTTATCTATTCTTTCCTGTTTTTCTTTTAGCAAACATTCTTTTATATTGTTGTGTGCAAATTGCAATTTTATTTTTAACTCATTGATATAATCATCAATATTATATATTTTTGTATTATTATTTAAAATCTCACATGGTAATGGATTTAACTTTCCAAAAACTAGCTCGAAAGTTGTATAGTTTGTAGTAGTATGTGGCGTGGTATTATAGCTGTAAGTATAATAGGGTAATATCTCACTCCAATTTTCTTGCTCGGAAATCGTCATTATATAGTCATTTAAAACTCTATGGTTTCTCTCGATTGAACCTAGGGTCTCATGATGAAATGGGGGCTGATGTTGCTTTTTGTATTTTTAAAAGATCACATAGGTTGTTCATTAGCTGATTACAAAATTCTGTACCCATATCGGTTTTGAATTTTTTAAAACATTCATATTTCAATATGAATTTTTCTACTATTGTTTTCGCCACTGTCCTTGCATGCTTGGTCGAAGTGGTCCAACCGTGTCTATTGAGATTGTTTCGAAGGATGAGCTTGGTGTATCTGGTCTCTCATAACAGCGGATGTACATAGAAAGCATCAGCAGAGATGGGCGAACCTGAGTACCTTCAGGTGTACAAAACTGTTTCTTCATGGGCCCGATGGGAATATCTTCGATTTTCTCACGGGGCTCGGAAGGAAACAGCGTAGAACTATGATTGACATCATCACCGGCCACAGTTCACTTCACGCTCCTCACGCTCTTCTAACAAGGATGGGAATTGCTGACAGCATGGGCGCCGCCAGGATTTTGTGTAAGATGGTGCATGTGCAAATAATTATTCATTTCAATATTCCCAAAGATTTGTCAGCATTCTTTTTTTTCTTTTTTTTTTTGTGAATGAGCTTAGTTTTACAAATGACTGCACGCAGAATTTATTTCCAGATCTGCTCTTATCTGTTCATCGTGGAACCCTATTCATTGACATTTCTGTTCGGAAAAACATTTTAACCCCTTTAAATTAGCTGCTGAATATATTTTCTACTAAAAAATTGAGTATCAAATCTTCTAATTCTAACATAAACCTGATTTCCAAACCTTAAATTTTTCAGTAATAAGTTAATAATTAACTTAAAACATTTGGAAATACCACAATAGGTAATTAAAAAAAAAACAAATATTCCACCAGAGACTACATATTATACATTGTGTCAACAAAATTAAAATCAGTTCAACAAGATTACGTTATTTGGAATTTTTTGGCAAAAATTTAATACACCAATTGCAAATAGATCAATTGATAATAAAAAGCTAAAACCAAGTAAAAACATACAAATTGTATGCTTAACTTATTTTTAATTTTAAATTCCAGTAAGAAATTATATTACTAGAACTACCGACATTTCGTAGAATTTGTACATATACGGATTTAAAAATGTTTTTATTTAAAATAAATTTAATTTTCTAAAATGTATTAAAATATACTTCCAAATTTAATACACCACTAACTGAAATAAATAATAATTTACTAACCACTTTTTGTAAAAGATTTAGTAGAGACGAAACGAAAACATAATTTTCTGTAAACAGAAATTATATATATAGTATATATGTAAAATACGGAACCTGGGGAGGAATTTTGTAAGGTGATTTTTGATAATCACCTTTCATTTCACAAAGATTATTTTTCCGTAAGATGACAATCAATACAAATGTCACTTGAAGTTGACATTTTTGCGGTGACTGCAAAAGTGGTGTCCTTTTTGTCAGAAAACGAAGAGATATTCAAAAAAATTTAAGTAGGTATTTGCGTTTTAAAAAAATACACAAATTTATTAATAAAAAAATTAGGACACAATCTACACTGCAGCAGATAATATTTCTTACTGAATTTATGGAACAACATCCTGACCTTTCACGCAACAAATTAAGAACCGCAAAGGCTATGCAATCGTCGTTGTCATTATGGAAGGAAATACGAGCAAAATTGAATGCATTTGGTCCTCCAACAAAAACTTCAGCTCAATGGAAAAGGGTTAGTAAAATTATCATAAAACACCAATTATATAAATTTATGTACTTATACGCAGGTTTGGACATGTCATAAATATAAAGCTAGTAGATAATAGAAAGATCTTACTTAAAACAGGAGGAGGTCCATTTATTTGAAAAAGGATTACGGATATTGAAGAAATTATAACGGAGGCATGCAGGCTCGAACCCACAGTATCTGGAATGCAATCCAGAATATTTGGAGCTGCATCAAGCCCAGCTATTGACGAATCCTCAGATCCTTTGGATAATTTATTACACTCAATCCTGAATGAACCACCGGATAATAATTTAAATACAATGGTTGCCAGTGGAAGTAAAATATATATAGATAAATTCTGCCAAACTTTTGAGCTGCCACAAAACAATAAAAGGTCACTGCTACAAAAACAAATACAAGTACAGCAAGAATTTTCAACTCATAAAAAAAAACCAGTGATATGCAATAAGACTTCCAAAATAAAGTATGTAATGGAATTATTGGAAAAAGTGAGCAACAAGTTTAACGAACTCGTAGAACGTTCAGAGGAGGAGAGAAAAGAGGAAACTAACTCATAGCTTTAAAACTTGAGATTTTAGGGACTTCCAACTAAATAGAATTAAATTAGAATACGCGTAGAATGAATTAAAAGACGCACGGGTTTTATCATTGAATTGAAGAAATGTGTTTCAGTAATTTTTACATTTGTTGAAGTAAATCAATTTTGAGGTGTGCTAAATTTAATATTAAGTATAGAATTAGTTAGCGCTACTACAGTATTAAAATCTGAGAATTAAGGTGAATGATAACCAAACGATATCTTTCAATCGCTACATTACCCACCACCATTTTGATTTTCAGAACAACGTAAATTATGGCTTGTAAACGCAACTCAAATAATGTTAATTATCAGAATTGATTGCTGACTTGGTTTATAAACGCAGCCCAATATATGTCAATTATAGGAATTGACATCTAGTGCAATTTTGGAGTTTGTTCGGGTAAACATTTTGTGGTGGTTCCATCCTCTATCACCTGTTAAAAATGGATTTTAAATTAACATGTCGGCATTTAAAAACTATATTATAGCCATGACTTTTCATTATGCTCACTTCGTAACCTTTTTAACAATCTCCTTTCATTTGACTGCTGTCACATAAATAATTCGGGTGCACATCCTCCAAATTTAGATTTTATGGCTGTAATTACTTGATTATGATCACATATCTATAAGAAAGTTTACTTAACATATGAATGCTAAATTAAATTTTTAAGCTACTATCATAACGTTCAAGCTACGTCTCCCTTTTCTGTTATAGACCATGTGTTCGTCTTGTTGTGACCCTAATAATGACACAAATGTACCATCAACGCATCCAATTACTGAAAAGTTCTAAATATGAATTTCTTTCATTTAACTCTCTTACAGTTCATACCTCCTGGGAACTTAGATTTCTCTAAAAACCATTGTTTTGTACTTATATCAGGTTCAAACTTTATTCAGGATGAGCACAGGACTTCTTCCATTTTGCTTAGAACCACTACAAATATTTTGGAAATACTACTTTGTCCTATCTCTGCCATGAGTTCGCCCATTAGTAAGAACCTCCCGATAAGACTTCCAAAGTTGGAGCTAAACGAATTATTGGCAGAACTCTTGTGCTTCTATTCCCATATGACAAATCAAGCACATCGAAAATTCATTTGAATGCATCTTTATTTACTCGAAATCGTTTGATAAAACTAGCAAATAAAATGATTAGATTATATATTTTTTTATTTCTTAAGATTTACTCAGTTTCTGGCAAATTCAGAGGATTTTCTCTATCCTTCAAAGTATGGTGATGTAGTCTTAAATTAATAGTTTCTTCCTCATTTTCACTGCTATCGCTATAATAAATCCAACACTGGCAAACATTGTTCTTAAAGTAAAAAAGAAGCTGACATTTGAATTTTATAATTAAGTTAGAACAGACAATAACAGCGAAGTTGCTCGCATTTGACAAAACGGTGATAACAAAAATGATCACCTTCAAGGAAGCCAATATTTTCGGCGATCGTTTTTAATAATCACCTCAGCGATTATCAAGAATTCCATCTCTGGTTTTCGGAATTTGTAATTATTATCTGCTTCCTAAATTAAAATATTGCAAATATGTACAAAGTAACAGAAAAAAAATATGCAAATTCGTGAAAGCTCTTTTCAATATTTGTATGCATTTCGTTATGCATCAGCATATACTGTGATGAATTTTTTCGTAAATTAAAAATTTTATTCTGTTTTGCAACGGATTGAAAAGTATCAATCCGTTGTAAACAAAATAAAATTCATCACAGTATGCTGATGCTCAGAACTTTTTAAAAATCATCCTCTATTTTCATTAAGTTTGTATTCACATCAAATTTATAGTCCGTGCCATGAAGCTGTTTTACATTTTATATAAAAAAGTTGTGTGTAAAATTTAAGCTATTTTTAGTGTCGTGTAGTGAATTTAAAAAAATAAAAATAATATTTTTCTAAATACTACAGAAGTATAAAGTTGAAAAGGTTCTACAGTTTGTATAAGTTAAGTAAAATATAAACATCTTTTTTAAACACCATTTAGTTACAAGTTAGAGTTACGGTTTCCTTACAGGCAGAATCAGCCTCAATGAGATATACGGAATTTCTTAATCTTAAAATATAAAGTGGACGAGAATGAAGAGAATCCTCTCACACTTGCATCAGCTCCTTAATCTTCTTTAATGTTACCGATACTCACTGTACTAAGTGATTCAGATATTGGTATATATTTGAAAAAATATAAGGACTGTCCTAGAAAGTAACGCACGGTTTTCAAAACCTTACTATATCAATACGAATGTGTAAAAAAACAATTTTTTTTTGCTTTGTTTATATATTAGTACTATTGTATAAAAAAATAAAATTAAAAAGAAATATGTTTTTGCCGGGAGAACAATCGGGCTTTTTTCTTAATTGGAGCCATCAGCTTTTGCACAGTGGAATCACTCACTTTTGTAATAGTTAATTTTCATAAACTAGAAAAATTTTGTATAAATCTGAATACTGGTCGTGTTGCTGTTATGTAAGTGAATAAAAAGATGGGTTTAACGACCTTGTGAATGTTTATTTATTCATTTTCGTTTTTTGCCTATATTTCGGTCCTTTGTTTGGGCCATCTTCAGGGCATACAATACTGCAATAAAGTATTTTGTCATCATGGGCGCTTATGGCTATTATAGGATATTGTGTACTTACATATAATTAATTCTTCTTTACATATTTTAACTCAATGTTCTTATTAAATTTTTCACACAGAAACTAAGTAAAAAGCTAAAAAGCTATCACAGTCAATAAAATAAAAATATACAAATAAAAATGATACTAGGTACATATATGAAAATAAATTAAATAAATAAATAAATAAATAACTAAATAAATTGACATTGAACAGATCGGTGTTTATGTCGTCAGTATACTGAATAACCTATGCTATTTTGTAGAATGTGTTGTCAGTTAATCCCGTGCCATTTCTTTGTGTGTATTAATGAGGTGCTTATACTGGTGGTTTATGTATGACGTGTCGACTTTAAAATTAACTGCCTCCGGTTTGTGGTATTGTATATATAGAGATTCTATGTTTTTTCTCCTTTTCCAGTATTTTTCCTTGTTGAGAATTGTGACATTATCAAAATTAAATTTATGTTGCTCTTCCATCGCATGTTGAAGGCATGCTGTCTTGTAGTATCCAGTTGCTTGGTTATCGATGCTTCGCGTAGCTGACTTGAGGTCGTTTTTATGCTCCCTTATCCTAGTTTTAATATCCCTACCTGTTTCACCTATGTATGTGCGTCCGCATTCACAATCAACCTTATAAACTACACCGCAGCAAGGTGTATCTATTTTTGTTTTGGTGTTACTAAAGAGGTTACTTAATTTCCATGTTGGTTTTAGACCAAGTCTAATATTGCTGTTAATGTTCCTCAATTTGTTTGTAATATTCTCTGTGACGTTAGGGATGTATGTGAATCGTTTGTACATGATCGTTTCATTTTTTTCTTTCTCAAGCATTTCCTGTTCATTGTTTTCTGTCAATGTTTGCTTCCTGTATTTAACTTTATTTATGATACGTGTGATTATGTGTGAGGGATAATTATTGTCGTGAAGTATTTTACGGATAATCTCGTAGTTTTTAGTGTGTAGATGATTATCACTTAATCTA
>CAWUPM010001302.1:0-164790 GCA_963924295.1 Dioctria rufipes
GGTGTTATGAATCCACTAAACCTACCATGCCTAACTACCTACTCTCGGATTCATAACGTAAATCAAAACACAAATCTCAAACGCACGTCATGCGTCTAGCAAAATCACGTTTTTACCTTTAATCCCAAAAAAGGCATTTCAAATCTTCTAAAATTCAATAAACTTGTTGCATAATCCTAAAATTACGAATTCCTAACGTAAATGCAACAAAGTATACTTCCACAAACGATAAACAACAACCATCAGGTGTCAGATATTCTATCCCATTTGGCGCGTGCCTAAAATGAACATAATTTCTTCTACAAATAAATGTAATATGATCCGGCGCTAGTATTCGCTCAAGGTAATGATTCATTCATGAAAGCAATCGAAGAAAATCGTCACCAGGCAATTAAGCCCAAATACGTGACTACGTCACCGACCTATCTAAGACCGGCAAAATTACCCAACAGGTGTACCTTTGAATGGCTGCACTTCGTTGTATTGATAAAGTGACATGAAGTTTCATGAATTAATGAATTATGATGACCCTGAAATTTTGTTATGCATGGAATCGATCACCGAACTTACAGAAAATTGTTTTTCGATTCGATTTTTTTTGGAATCTGTTATTTCCGCTCAATTTTCTGATTTTGTTATTCAAAACAGAAAATTG
Organism: Dioctria rufipes; assembly: GCA_963924295.1. Taxonomy (NCBI): domain Eukaryota; kingdom Metazoa; phylum Arthropoda; class Insecta; order Diptera; family Asilidae; genus Dioctria; species Dioctria rufipes. The sequence continues at coordinate 656 of CAWUPM010001302.1, forward strand.
AGCGATCATCAATTTTTCCCTTAGAAAATTGCTGATTTTTAGAAATTTGTGGAGGGGAGTATCATCCCCATGTAAATCAATAATATAAATATGATGCGGTTGAACTAGGAAAATCAGAGAGTATTCTTGAATCTACTAGGAGAGTCCCCCTACCAAAGGTAAGGCCTCCTAAGTATCTAATTAAAATAAATCTTTACCAGTAATAAGTGAAAAGTCGGTAAGTGTTTTTTTTGTTAACAAAGTGGAAAGCCGAAACAGAAAATTGTTAATCTATTACATTTAATTATAATAAATTTTGCTTTCTCAGAGAGTTGCGTTTGAATTAACATTTTTGATTATATTGCGTTATACCTAAAGAGGTGTAACAACGTATAACAAAATTTTGGTGGCAGCGGTGCAGATTTTGTAAAGGTTTGTAAGACCTGCAAAAAACCCACAAAACCCAGAGGAAGCAGCAAGATTTAAAAAACAACACGAATGTGCTGGCCCAGAGCAGAATCGCCCCTAAGAATAGAGGAGCCCCTTTTTATTGACGGCATATTGGACGACTTCGTCTATTTTTCTGAAGACAGCGAAGACTTTGACCACCTAGAGAGCTACCTGGACGACTCCCTGGATAGTTATTCTGGCCCCCAGGAGCATCTGAGCTACATCAGCCCTCCGGACGACAACGCCACGGAAGGAGACAACTTGGTGGACCTGCTGATTGACGTCCTCATCGAGAACACCGACCGGACGCCCGAAAGCATCTACAGTGAAATCCACAGAGACACCCTGGAGCGAGAGGAAGAAGATACCTGGGACTTCGACACCTTTAATAAAGTGTGGAACAAATACCACGACAATAGGAGTAACGTAAGTTGGATTAATTTTAATTTCAATAAATATATATATAAATTTTGATTTTAATAATTATATTTAAATCTAGGCTAGATAATAAGTTAATAAAAAAAAAAAAAAATTAAAATCCTATATGTAAGTAGACAATGTAATATATATATATATATACATACACTCTACTTTTTTTTTTGTTTTTGTCTCAGACCCAGTCACAATTTCTCTTCTCATCTGGTCTAAATTTCTATAGGTAAAGGTACTCTCTTCGGTGTTAGAAATTTTTCTATAATTCTCTTAACATCGACAAACTCCTATATAATTTTTTCTTTTGAGGAATATCAAATAAATTCCTATCAAAGTGGAAGGTAGCAAAAAGGTTATAGTAACCAGATCGCAAAGAATCGTTCGTGACACACTTCTATCAGGGTTAACTTCACACCGAAGGAAACCCACTAAGAAAACAGCACAACAAAAGCGATCAGGGAATAGCAAAATGGCTGAGCCAGAAACACTCACCCTTAATGACGCCAAGTCATTAATACCCGAATTCGACGGGAATTCTGAAAATTTGCATAGGTTTCTGAACCTATGCGAAATGTTTCAAAGAGAGGACTTAACAGAAGCCTCAAAAGCTCTTTATCTACAGGTGATAAAAGCTAAATTAGTCGGAAGGGAATACGACATTGTTAAATATGCCGACATTAACAATTGGAAGGAGCTTCAAAAGGCGCTCCAAGAACAATTCTTAGAATCACGTTCTCGTATCTCTATTCAGAACGAAATTTTATCTCTAAAGCAAAATTCTAAAGAAGAAACTAAAGAATATGCTTTCAGAGTACAAAATTTATTGGCTCTTTATAATGACGCCACTTCCAGCCTCACAAACGAGCAAACCCTAAAGAATCTCTTATTAGAAGAGAATAAGAAAATGGTGCTTAGAGCCTTTGAAGACGGTCTAAAAGACGATTATATCCGTCTCCTCACTAAAGCCAAAAGCCGTACAGAGCTAAAAGACTCTATGAAATTCGCTATGGAGCAGGCTGAAAGAAACAGCACTTTCAGTGAACGCCTCAATAGCTGTTCTAAGTGTCATAAGAAAGGGCACACTGCTGAAACTTGCTTTTCGTCCAAAGTAAGAACAGAAATCCCCAGACTCGTTTGCTCATACTGCAAAACCCCCAACCGTCACGTTCTAGAATGCAGACAGCGGCTATTCCAGCAACAACAGTACAGGCAACCTGTACACAATTTTTCGCCCAGACCGCAACAATATCCGCAACAGAATAGAGCTTTTCAATATCAGCAGCCGACTAGAGCTCCCCCACGCCAAATTCCCTCTTTTCCGCAAAACAATAGGCCTCCACAGCAATCTACATACTTACCACCTAACACGAATAATCCTAATAGAAATCCCAATATTAGGACCGCGAGCAATTGGAAAAATTCCAAAAAGCAAAGACCAACAAACTCCAGAAATATGGAGAAATCGGAAAACGGTCTTCGGCGAGACGAGTTAGCGGAGTCTCAGTCTCGACTAAATCAAATGACTATCTCAGCAGATATTCATTCCCAACCAACAAATCTACCACAAAATTAAATCTCCCCTTAATAAGTGATCACCATTCGCTAGTAGTGACGATCGCTAATTCAATTACTGCATTTCATACTAGCACTTTTCTTATTGAAATATCAGTCCATAAAGCCACTAGAGCACTAGGTGATACCATAGTAAACAAAAGAGAAAACATCACTGTATCCTCACTAGCAGGAAAACCCTTGTCTACGCTAGGAACAGCTGAATGTAATTTTAAAATAAATGGTGATATATTCACGCACCGTATTTACATGGTAGAGGGAAATTGTAAATTAAAATATGACGGTATACTAGGGCACGATTTTCTTGACAAATTTTCATGTATAATCGATTATAGCAACAAATCACTAGTATTAAAATTACCCATTAATCAAAATGTGGATTCAAATAAGAGGATAGATACACTTATCGAGTATGGAGGTTTGAAAGACTTAACCTCAGAGGTATCTCCTCAAATAAGAGCAGATAACAGGTATGGAGGTTTGAAAGACCCAAGCCTAAATAAACAGACCCCTTCAAAGAAAGGCGAGTCTCAAAATAATTCTACAAATAACGAAAGTAGAGCAAATGAATGCAATGCCAGCAGTATTAAAGTACCGGCTCGCACTCAATTGGTAGCCAAAATAAGAATATCACAAAGAGGTAGTTTTCTTTGTGAACACCAAGAGTTGAAGTCAGGATTGTTACTTGGAAGCAAGGGCGGATCCAGACGTTTGCAATAGGGGGGGGGGCGATCGCCCCCATCGCCCCCTATAACCGCACTTGCCATCAGTTGTGGACCGCTCTGTATAGCTTTCTCATTTCGTTTTGGCATGAAAATTTCATTAACATTCAGATATCGCCAGAGTTCTTTTATCTATATAATATAAGTTTTTGATCCCGTAAGCATAGTAAAATTTAATCCCACATAAAATATACATTATACACTTCTTGCTTGCCTTACTGCTGGTGTTTTTCATACATAGGTCGCTTGCATTTCGCTCAAACACCATAATTTCTTGGGCTGGACTGCAATTTCTTGCAACTTAAATGGTGGAAGAAATTTTCGAGGAATGCTAATTAGGTAGGGTTAATATATATATTATCCTATTTGCCTTAAATTAAATATTTGCAGGACAACTGAATCTGAGATTAATTACCCCGGCTATGATAATTTTCCTAACATACTACTTTTCATCAAAATACCCGGCTTTTTTGAGCTTTCGATCACAAAAAAGTGCAACAATGCTTGTACTGAAAATTCCTTAGTGATATAATTCTACATTTTTTGAGAATAATTTATGACTAAAAAGGAAAAAAACAATAAATATATCAAATAACTATCTAGAGTTTTCCATTCAATCAAATTACATTTGTATAAAAATTTTAAAATTTTCATGGTACACAAAGAAAGCATATTCAAAGGAAAGTAATTTAATTAAGTATTTTGATAAACATTAGGAGTTAGAAATTTAAATTTCGGGAAATTGTTATTCACTGTAGTGTAATTTGAGCTGTCCAGATCTTGTTTTCTCTGTATACCTTGAAAATTTTAAAATTCATATATAAATGTAATATAATTTAAAAATTTAATTAAATGCAAAATGAAGGGAAACTCTGGAGAACTGTTGTGATATATTCATTAAGTGAAGGGAGAGATTATTTTCTATTTTTTTAACGCCGGTTTAGGAACGGTCTTTTTTAAAAATTTTTTTTTGTATTTCCTATTTCATTGGATTAGAATATAAATTTTGATTTATTATTATTAGAGCTCTAGGGGGGGCGATCGCTCCGATCGCCCCCCGCTGTATCCGCCACTGCTTGGAAGTACACTCATAGAACCTGACCAAACAGGTCACGTGAAAATCCTCCACTCAACTCCAATCAGCAAGAAGTTACAATAAGTGAAACAGAAATTCGACCACATTTGCATGAGTTAAGGAATTTTGATATTATTAAATTAAACTCGCAAAAGGATCCCATTCAAGAGAGAGTCACTAAACTCGCATCTGAGTTAGACCTCTCACACTGTAACGCTGAAGAAAATCAGTCCATCCTAAATATTTGTCGTAGGTATAACGACATATTTTATTTAGACGGAGATTTTCTAACTTGTACCAGTGCAGTTAAGCACGGAATTCCTTTGCTACCAGGAAAACCTACCGTTAATGTTAGACCATATAGGTTGCCAGAAACACAACGTAACGAGATTATTAAACAAATTAATAAAATGCTTGAAGATGAAATAATAAGCCGTAGTTCAAGCCCATGGAACTCACCATTGTTATTAGTTCCCAAAAAACCAGATGCAGCTGGTAATAAGAAATGGAGAGTTGTGATTGATTTTAGGCGTCTCACTGTAGGAGATGCATTCCCCCTCCCTAATATAACTGACATTTTGGACCAACTAGGGAAAGCTAAGTACTTTAGTACCTTAGACCTAGCAAATGGTTTCCATCAGATCCCCATGAATGGAAACGATAAAGAAAAGACTGCGTTTAGTACACCTTACGGGCATTATCATTATAATCGAATGCCCTTTGGTCTAAAACGGACTCCAGCCACTTTTCAGAGGCTGATGAACAACGTGTTGGTAGGATTGCAAGGCATCGAGTGTTTTGTTTACATGGACGATATAATCGTTTATGGATATAATTTAACAGAACATAATTCTCGACTCCAGCATGTTTTTGAGCGGCTCAGGGAACATAACCTGAAGTTGCAGCCTGAGAAATGCCATTTTCTCAGCAGACAGATAGCCTATCTTGGCCATTTAGTCACTGAAAACGGAGTTTTACCAGATCCTTCTAAGCTCGAAGCAGTCGACCGGATAATGGTCGAAAGAAAAGGACGTAAAATCTTTTCTAGGTTTTGTCGGTTATTATCGTCGATTCATCCCTAACTTTGCCAAATTGGCCAAACCTCTCACCACTTTGTTAAAAAAGGACGTGCCTTTCAAATGGGATGCTTTTTGTGACGAAGCGTTCAAATTATTGAAGGAAAAATTAACTAATTCTCCTATTTTACAATGCCCACGTTTCGATAAAGAATTTATTGTAACGTCGGATGCAAGTGAATTCGCAATCGACGCAGTAATATCGCAAGGAAAAATTGGTATCGATAAACCTATATGTTTCGCCAGCAGAACTCTAAACCCTGCTGAGACTCGATACTCAACAATTGAGAAGGAGTTATTAGGAATAGTATTTGCGGTTGAACAATTTCGTCCTTATTTACATGGTCGCAAGTTTACTATAGTCACCGACCATAAGCCCCTCACGTGGCTCATGAATTTAAAAGATCCTACTTCCCGATTGATGAGGTGGAGAATCAAATTAGAAGAATATGACTACCAAATCATATATAAACCGGGCAAAGCAAATTCAAACGCCGACGCACTCAGTCGTGCTATACCCGAAACAAAAGCTATACAAGCTATTACTAGAAGTCAACAAAAGACTCATGACATTAAACAAAATCACGATTTTACTCCGAGTATCATAGAGGAAAACCCTCACAACCTACTGCAAACTAGAGGCATAAAAAATAAGTATTTCATTTTACCCATTAATAACAGTACTCAAGAAAATTTGTTAAGAACACATCTGCCCAAAGATCTAGTAATACCAGTCTGAGATATAATAGAACATAAAATCAAGAATAATTCATTTATAATCGGGCGTGTACCTATACCTACTAGGACTGCAAGCGATAGAAATGAAATCAGGATTATTTTCAGGAAATTTAAAGAACACATTCCCACTGACAAAACTGTGTCCATTTCAATACCCATTATTAATGGGCCAAGTTATCTCGAGTTAAAATTAGTATGCGCCGAGGAATTTCAAAATTCCAATAAGAAGCCTATCCTTTTCTTCAACAAAATAATTCAATTGGAAGACCCTGTAATTATCAAACAAGTCATTTCAGATTATCATATCACTCCTTTAGGCGGTCACCAAGGAGAAACAAAAACCATCAATAAATTAAAGAAAATTTATTACTGGCAAGGTATGAATGAAGACATTAAGGAATTCATAACAAAATGTTCTTCATGTCAAGTGAACAAATTAAGACCCAACCAGAAAGTTCCTATGAAGATTACTACAACGAGCAGTAAACCCTTCGAAAAAATTTTCGTGGACATTGTAGGTCCCTTACCATCTAGTTACCTCAACAACAAGTATTTGCTCACGTTCCAAGACGATTTAACAAAATATTCGGAAGCTATTCCATTAAGTAACGCTGAAGCAAATACGGTAGCAGAAGCATTCGTTACACATATTGTCTGTAGACATGGCCTACCTGAAGCTATTCTGACCGACCACGGTTCCAATTTTTTGAGCTCAGTGTTTACCGAAACTTGTAAATTATTAAAGATTCATAAGTTACAGACAACTCCGTACCATCCACAAACAAATGGAGCGCTAGAAAGAAGCCATCGAACTCTAGCCGAATATCTTCGACACTATGTGTCAAAAGATCCTCTCACCTGGGACACTTGGATCCCCTATGCCATGTTCACCTATAATAATTCCACTCACTCAAGCACCGGCTATACACCACATGAACTTGTATACGGATTTCATGTAGAAATCCCTTCTTCCATACAAAAAAACCCCGAAGTCACATATAACTATGATAATTACGTAAATGAGCTAAAAGGTCGACTGCAATATTCCCACAAAATGGCAAGAGAAAGGCTTATAAAGAACAAGGAAAATTCCAAGTCTTATTATGATAAGGCTACAAAGCAAAAAACAATCGTAATTGGTGATAAAGTGCTGATCAAAAACCACACTAGAAAAAAAATGTTAGCGCCTCTATGGGAAGGCCCATACGAAGTGATAGATACCACTTCTGCAGAAAATTCTATTGTGAGAATCAAAAATAAAAATAAGAAAATTCACAATAACAATCTGAAACTATTCATTGACTAACTCCCAAACATTCAATTCCTCCCCTCAGATCAAAATGAACTTACGCATCAACTCATTCGTTCGTGGACTTATTGTATTATTGGCTTTATGCGTCAGCCAAACTAGTGGAACTCAAGTTACACATTTCTCAGCAACACCCGGAATCTACTTTGAGGAATTCGGAAATGCACAGCTCTACAGCAATACATGGAAATTAGTTATGTATTACAATTTAGACAATTTTTATTTTGAACTAGAATTATTGCAAATGCAAGCAGAGCAAGCGGAAGACTTATGTCATAATATTACAAAATACTCAGGCAAAAATCACTGTGAAAACCAAATAAACACCCAAAGATTGATCTTAAATGAAATAGATCAGATCAACGAAATTTTGGAACCCAAAAATTTGAGAAGCAAGCGAGCTCTTTTGAACGTCATTGGTAGTATTAGCAAATCTTTATTTGGGACGCTGGATGAAGAGGATGCTAAACACTATGATGAACAAATACACATACTAAGAGCTAACGAAGACCATCTCTTAGAACTACTGAAATCTCAAACCCTGATTGTCGACAAAACTGTCAATATTTTCAACAAAACCTCAACGGGAATCCAAAATGACATTAAGACGATTAAAGACAAAATTGAGAAAGTCACGAAGTCATTTAATCAACTCGCGACAGATGTCAACGAAAATTTCGCAATATTAGACCTAGAGAACATTCTATCCATCACAATATTGTCTTTGATGAGATACCAAAATGCCCAAAAGGCCATTTTAGAAATGTTATTAGACATAAAGCACGGAACTCCCAATCCGCTCATAATAACCCCATATCAACTTGAGCATCTCTTATCCACTATTCGGAAGAACCTTCCGTCGGGTACTACCTTACCTGTAGCCACTACGCAGAACCAACTCTTAGATCTATATAGAGTTAGCCGTACAAGTACCAATAAAATTAATAATTTAATCATAATAGAAATTAAAATACCCCTACCCTTAAGTACAGAATTCCAAATGTATAAAGTAATCCCCTTACCTACCCTAATTAACGATTCATTCACTTATATAAAAATCACTACCGAATACTTGTTAGTCACACTAAATAGGGAAAAACACTATCCCTCCAGTAGTGAAGATATTACAAAATGTTTGCAAAAAACTCCTCATAATTACATTTGTCAAATAACGCATCCAATCCATAACTTAAATGCGAAGGACAACCAATGTGAAATGGAGTTATTAAGGCACTCTCAAACGCCTCCCCTATCATGTGGAATGAACATCTTAAACATTTCCACATTATGGATACAATTATCCAACCCTAACAAGTGGTTATTCAGTTTGAAATCTCCTCGAACTGTAGATAATATTTGCGGTAACAATATCGAACCAATTACGATAAAGGCAACCGGCATTCTAGAAATATCGCCCAATTGCTATATAAGAAGCGATGATCAAACGCTCTATGGACACTCCGAAAAAATTTCAATCGCTGAAAAATTCTATTTGCCATCGATCAATCTAACAAACATCACCCTCGATTATCATAAAATTAAGTATAATCCTCCAAATACCCTATCTAAAAGCTAAAAGACTTAAAGCGACGGACATTCCACCTCCATCAATTCAAGAGAGTGGTAACGAAAATGAAAATGAAAATAATAAAGAAACCACTAAAACTAATAGGTTTCCTCTAACCAGAGCATTACCTTAAAAGAAGACAAGGTAGAAGAGAAAGAAAAATACAAATTTCCTTTTATTATTAAAAATGAGCATATATATATATATAACAATCAAAAAAAGAGAGAGGGCTAAAGCTAAGAATTATATTTACTCAAATACTATTAATTTGAAAACCTTTTGTAAAGCTAAGAATTATATTTACTCAAATACTATTAACTCGAAAAATTTTATATATTATAAGAAACATAAATTTTGTTAATCTAAGAAATACATTTACTGAAATACTAGTAATTTAAAATACTTAACATTTATGTTGCTACACGAATATAATTATAAACTAAAATTTGTACTAGAATCTATCCTACATTAAGAAAATACGTGTTAACCAAAAAACTTCTATAAGCACAACTATCTAAAATTATAAGTCAAAGAACCTAGATAATAAATTATAGATAGAATCTAGAATATAACCAATTACTAGCCTAAGTAAAATAAATTACCATGTAAACTGCAGATACCTAGTTCAACCAACCTAACCTACGTGTAATTTCGATTCTCTTTCAAGAATAGGGGGAAGGTGTTATGAATCCACTAAACCTACCATGCCTAACTACCTAATCTCGGATTCATAACGTAAATCAAAACACAAATCTCAAACGCACGTCATGCGTCTAGCAAAATCACGTTTTTACCTTTTATCCCAAAAAAGGCATTTCAAATCTTCTAAAATTCAATAAACTTGTTGCATAATCCTAAAATTACGAATTCCTAACGTAAATGCAACAAAGTATACTTCCACAAACAATAAACAACAACCATCAGGTGTCAGATATTCTATCCCATTTGGCGCGTGCCTAAAATGATCATAAATTCTTCTACAAATGAAATGTAATATGATCCGGCGCTAGTATTCGCTCAGCGTAATGATTCATTCATGAAAGCAGACGAAGAAAATCGTCACCAGGCAATTAAGCCCAAATACGTGACTACGTCACCGACCGATCTAAGACCGGCAAAATTACCCAACAGGTGCACCTTTGAATGGCTGCACTTCGTTGCATTGGTAAAGTGACATGAAGTTTCATGAATTAATGAATTATGATGACCCTGAAATTTTGTTATGCATGGGATCACCGAACTTACAGAAAATGGTTTTTCGATTCGATTTTTTTTGGAATTTGTTATTTCCGCTCAATTTCCTGATTTTGTTATTCAAAACAGAAAATTGAGCGATCATCAATTTTCCCTTAGAAAATTGCTGAATTTTAGAAATTTGTGGAGGGGAGTATCATCCCCATGTAAATCAATAATATAAATATGATGCGGTTGAACTAGGGAAAGCAGAGAGTATTCTTGAACCAACTAGGAGAGTCCCCCTACCAAAGGTAAGGCCTCCTAAGTATCATACTAAAGTAAAATCTTTACCTGTCATAAAGTAAAAAGTGAAAAATCAATAAGTGTTTTTTAACAAAGTGGATAATCAACACCGAAAAATTGTTAAGAGTAATATATTACATTAAATTGTAATAAACTTTGTTTCTCAGAAAGCTGCGTTTGTATTTACGTTTTGATTATATCGCGTTATACCTAAGAAGGTGAAAGAAGGTGTAACAACATATAACAATATAAGTGTGAAATATAAATAAACCAGATTAACTGCAAAATAAGTTAGTCGATCCATTTAATTTAGTATAGGCCTGGAATCTGTTATATACATATAAGTGTGAAATATAAATAAATCAGATTAAGTGATATATAAATTAATCGTTCAATTAAACTTAGTATGAACCTTCATTGTGGAACGCACATATAAGTGTGAAGTATAAATAAATCCGATTAAGTGAAATATAAATTAATCGATCAATTCAACTTAGTATAATCCTTCAATATGGAAAACAATTATAAGTGTGATATATAAATAAATCAGATTATGTGAAATATGAATTAATCGATCAATTAAACTTGGTATAATCCTTCAATGTGGAAAGCACATATAATTGTGAAGTATAAATGAATCCCTCTGTGAAATATAAATTCACCTGGATAGATATTTAATCGATTAACCATGAAATTAATCAAAAACCAACACAATTTGCATAATTCTTCAATATGCACAACACATATAAATGTGTAATATATATAAATCACATTAAGTGAAATATAAATTTATCGACCAATCTTTCAATATGGGAAACACATCTAAGTATGAAATATAAATAAATCAGATTAAGGAAAAAAAAAAATAAACGTTCAGTTCAATTTATAATTATCCTTCAATGAGGAAAACACATATAAGTGTGAAATATAAATAAGTCAGATTAACTGAAATATAAGTTAGTCGATCAATTCAATTTATAATAATCCTCCAATGTGGAAAGCACATATATGTGTGAGATATAAATAAATCAGATTAAGTTAAATAAAAATTAATGGTTCAGTTAATCGTAGTATAATCCTTCAATGTGGAAAACGGATATAAGTGTGAAGTATAAATGCATCCCTATATGAAATACAAATTAACCAGTATAGTTATTTAATCAATTAACCCACAAATTAATCAAAGCCCAACACAATTTTTTTAATCTTTCAATATGAAAAACATATATAAGTGTGAAATATAAATAAAACAGATTAAGTGAAATATAAATTAATCGGTCAATTCAACTTATTACAATCGTTCAATATGGAAAACACATATTTGTATTAAATGCAAATAGATCGCATTAAGTGAAAATTAAATTAGTTGTCCAATTCAATTTATAATAATCCCTCAATATGGAAAACACATATAGGTGTGAAATATAATTAAATCAGATTAAGTGAAAAATAAATTAATCGTTCAATTAAACTTAGTATAATGCTTCAATGTGGAAAGCACAAATAAGTTGAATTATAAATGAATCCCTCTGTGAAATATAAATTAACCAGTGTAGTTATTTAATCAATTAACACACAAATTATTCAAAGACCAACACAATTTGTTTAATCCTTCAATATGTAAAAACATATATAAGTCTGAAATATAAATAAAACAGATTAAGATAAATATAAATTAATTGCTAAATTCAACATAGTGTAATCCTTCAATATGGAAAACACATATAAGTATGAAATATAAATAAATCAGACTAAGTGATAAATAAATTAATCGTTCAATTAGACTTAGTATAATCCTTAAATGTGGAAAGCACAAATAAGTTGAAGTATAAATGAATCCGTCTGTGAAATGTAAATTAACCAGTATAGTTATTTAATCAATTAACCCACAAAATAATCAAAGGCCAACACAATTTGTTTAATCCTTCAATATGGAAATAAAAACATAAGTGTGAAATATAAATAAATCTGATTAAGATAAATATAAACTAATCGATAAACTCAACTTAGTACATGTTCGAACCAAATTGATTCGAATATATTTTCATAAACAGAAAACTTCTGAAAGAAAGCATGCTGAAAACAAAGCATAAAATTCTTAGTAAACATATCACTAATTTGATTACTATTAAGCAAAAAACATGTACACCACCCAGCATAGCCATGTATTTGTCATCGTCATAACATATTGCACAAATACAACATAAAATTATAACCTCAACGAGCAGATCAAATAAAAATTATTTCCATTTGTTAGATTCGTGATAAAAAACAATTCCTGAAAAAGCAACATATTAAAATATACCATGCTAAAATTAAGTTCTGAAAAGACAATAAATTCAATCTAATTACAATTTTCCTAAAAAATAGGTAAAACATCTAACAAAAGCATGTATATAATCAGTCAAGCCGATCAATTTGCATCATTATCATCATTACAAGTAATATCCAACGGGAATTTCTTCGCTGCGTGATAGACAGAACATTTGTTGCAAATTTAATCCAATTTAACATAGCAGCATGTGTTGCTCTAAATTTCTTGTTGCTATGCATTTTTGTTCGTTGCTAGGCAAATTTTATCGCTAGTACCGTAAGATCACAGCTGCACTGCCAATTCTTGTAAACATGCGCCGCTGCTACTCTCTCAGTAGTGTCGTGTGCAAGCAAGGGCTATATAAACGACAAGCTGACAGATCTCGATCTCTTTTTGTACTTGGCATCGCTTGGGGTAAGTTGGCTGTTAGGGACTAACATTAATATCGGGTATCGACTGATAATTCACTTTTAACAATTAACAATCATTTCTGGTCTCGACGGAAATAAACGCATTTTATTTCGGGTCTCGACTGAAGATAAGATATTTACTAACAATCATTTCTGGTCTCGACGGAAAGAAACGCATCTTATTTCGGGTCTCGACTGAAGATAAGATAACACTTTAAGCCGGGTCTCGACTGACTTAAAGAATATTATCTCGGGTCTCGACTGAGATAATCTTTTACTAACAACCATTTCTGGTCTCGACGGAAATAAACGCATCTTATTTCGGGTCTCGACTGAAGATAAGATAACACTTTAAGCCGGGTCTCGACTGACTTAAAGAATATTATCTCGGGTCTCGACTGAGATAATCTTTTACTAACAATCATTTCTGGTCTCGACGGAAATAAACGCATCTTATTTCGGGTCTCGACTAAAGATAAGATAACACTTTAAGCCGGGTCTCGACTGACTTAAAGAATATTATCTCGGGTCTCGACTGAGATAATCTTTTACTAACAATCATTTCTGGACTCGACGGAAATAAACGCATCTTATTTCGGGTCTCGACTAAAGATAAGATAACACTTTAAGCCGGGTGTCGACTGACTTAAAGAATATTATCTCGGGTCTCGACTGAGATAATCTCTTACTAACAATCATTTCTGGTCTCGATGGAAATAAACGCATCTTATTTCGGGTCTCGACTTAAGATAAGATAACACTGTAAGCCGGGTCTCGACTGACTTAAAGAATATTATCTCGGGTCTCGACTGAGATAGTATCTTACTAACATTAACACTTTATTTCTGGTCTCGACGGGAATAAAGAATTGTTTTAACCCATGGTTAGAACAAAGGGTCTTAACATTAGCTTAAAGCCAACCCTCAAGCGTCAAGTTATAGATCGGTGAGCACCAGTCACTTGTAACAATATAATATTTATCATATATTTATTTTATTATACATTTACTCATATATATATTTACATTTTATACTCTTTTGGTGCATATTTATTTAATATCATAATTTGACTTTATTCTATTAATTTTACATATATATATATTGACGATCTTATACTGCAATTTTTGCCAATAAGTGTTTTTCAGTGTGATACAAAATTCTCTGACCCAAAACTTATATATTGAGTTTTATCCCAGTACAACTTTTCTTGATAATCGTATATTCTAAGTCTGTGGTATTAAGTGTTTTATAGTGTGGTTGATCTCTGACCTAATACCTTATTATATAATCTGATCTTAATATAATTAGTGGGCAGTGTTAAAAAATAAGTGCAGTATTTATTTGAAAGTTAAAATAAAGTGAATAGTGTTGATTCGTTTTTAAGAAATAGACCACTGATCTTGATCCTAATTTTCCAGTGCATTCATTTCAGTCACTTAATCAAATTTGCGTGTACGTTCTATTAACGGACAGTACATTTTATGGTCCTTCGAGCCGGATCTAAGGTCTAGTGTTTTATCTTATCAATCGTTTCATTATGTCTGCTCTTCAAAATCTTTTTGGCAACCAAGCCACTTCCGCAATAATCTTTGAAAAATCGTTCAATAACTACAACAAAATTGATGTAGAAAAACGAACGAAAGGTCTTATTTCTGAGCGATTAACCGCTCTAAGTGAAATTTGGTCAGAGTACAAGAAAGATCACTATACACTTATTCAAGCCACGCAGGCTTTGGAAGATAGTGAACTTCAAAAGTACGATTATTTCGCAAACGATCAATTTTCAAAGGTGGAAAATCAATACTTTACTTTTCGAGGTATTCTTAGGGATGCATTAGATGCATTCGAAACAAAGGTTGAACCAAGTCCAAAATCAGAACATGAAACTTCATCGTCTCTGAGACTACCTAGCATCACAATCCCAAAATTCTCAGGATCTTATGATTCTTGGAGATCTTTTCACGATCTTTTCAAATGCCTGGTGCACTCAAATTCTGCGTTATCACCGGTGCAGAAATTGCATTATTTAAAGTCAAGTGTATCTGGAGAAGCAGAGCACTTATTGCGTCAATTTCCCATGACCAACTCGAGCTATGGCAGCGCATGGAAGATATTGCTTGAAAGGTATGATAATAAACGAGTCTTGGTAAATGCCTAATTGAAAGCACTCTTTAATCTACCTAAAGCAGCCCACGAATCAGCCAAGGCTATCAAAACCTTGCTAGATAAGACTTCCGAATGTATCTTCGAACTCGAGGCATTGCAAGTTTCCACTAAGCAATGGGATGCAATTCTCATCTATATGGTGGTACAATGTTTACCAGCAGAAACGCACCGTGCATGGGAACAAGAGATCAATACAGCAAAAGGACTTCCCACTTTCGAATCCCTAAAAATATTTTTACAATCTAGATTTAGAATTTTAGAAGCCATAGTCGATACCAAACCATCCCCGGCCAACAAAAATGCTCAGGTCCCGAGAGCATCTACCCATTTTACTTCATACACCCAAGCATGTCCTTTGTGCAAAGAGCAGCACCGTCTATTTAAATGTCCGAAATTCATAGAACTCGATGTAGACAATAAATTCCAAATTGTCACATCAAACCATTTGTGCAATAACTGCCTATCAAAGGGGCACACTACGAAAACTTGTACAAGTAAGTTTTCATGTCAGCGATGTGGAAGGAGGCATCATTCTTTACTTCACAGGAATAGTGCCACTCCAAGGGCCTCGACCCAATTCAAGCCAAGGGAGCAGCAATCAGAAGCTCAACCTTGTAATTCACCTTGCACATCCAATAAATCTCTTCACACCCTTCACGCAAAAAATCGTCATACCAAACAAGCACTGCTTGCCACAGCATTGCTAAACGTTCCTACAAAAAAGGGAAATATGTTGGTATTGAGAGCTTTAATAGATTCAGGCTCTCAAGTTTCATTTGTAACTCAAGCCGCCGCACGTAAGCTGCAATCATCCACTACAAACGTGGAAATTCAAATCACAGGCCTGGGAAAAACTGAAACTACAAATGTTAAAAAACAAACTACTTTGAACATTTATCCTTATTCAACCACAACTAAGGCAACCACAGTTGCAGCCCTTATAGTGGATACAATTACGGACATTTTACCCCCTTCAACCATTCCAAACAAAGAATGGAGTCATATACATGAGCTACCACTGGCCGATCCGTTTTTCTTTAAACCAGGAAAAATTGACCTGCTTTTAGGAGCAGATTTGTACAGCGAAATTCTCTTGGAAGGCTTACGGAAAGGTCCTCCAGGAACACCAACTGCCCAAAACAGTACCCTCGGATGGATACTTTTCGGAAAGCTAAAAAATACATCCACATGCTTAACAGCATCTGCGTTAACAGCAAAGGCTCATTACGACGACGACACTTCACTGGATAAACTTTTACGTCAGTTTTGGGAAACTGAAGAAGTTAATCCATGAAGAAAGCTGTCTAAAGCAGATCAAGAATGTGAAGAGTTTTATCAAAAAACTCATGTTCGTAACGCACATGGCCGTTACGAAGTTCGCCTGCCTTTCATCGCAGAAAGTCCCAGCCTAGGTGACTCTCGTGGTATGGCATTACGTAGGTTCTACAGCCTAGAACGGCAATTAGAACGAAATCCAGAACTCTATCAGGAATACAAAACTTGTATTAATGAATACAAGACATTAGGCCACATGACAGTGGCTAATAAGATAGTGAGCAATGAACAAAGCTACTATCTTCCTCATCATGCTGTTATCAAAGATAGCACCACTACAAAGGTTCGCGTTGTCTTTGATGCTTCAGCAAAAACGACTAATGGAAAAAGTCTAAACGAACAGCTGCCTACGGATCCAGTAATGCAGTCTGAACTCTTCTCAATCATTCTCAGATGGCGAAAGTATAAATTCGCTATGTCTGCTGACATAGAGAAAATGTACAGGATGATAAAAGTACAACCTCCAGATCAAACCTACCAAAGAATACTTTGGAGGGATAATCAAAATGAACCTATTAAAGATTACAAATTCACCACTGTAACCTTTGGCACCACGCCAGCACCCTATCTCGCAATAAAAACGCTCAATCAACTAGCCATTGATGAAGCTGACAAATTCCCCGAAGCTGCAAAGATAGTGTCTCGTGACTTCTATGTTGATGACCTTCTTACAGGTTCAGATACAAAGGAAGAAGCCTTCCAAATACAAGATCAACTTATCAATCTGTTATCTTCCGGCGGATTTAATTTGAGGAAATGGGTTAGCAATTCTTCAGATTTACTATCTAGGATCCCCGAATCATACAGAGAAGTTGACCTTCCTTTGCGATTCGCAAGCGATGAGTCCGTAAAAACTTTAGGTATTCATTGGTTTCCAGGATCCGATTGCTTCACGCTGCAATACAAAAGGAAATCAGATTGCCTTTCTACAAAGCGTTCTATTCTTTCAGAAATTGCAACGCTTTTCGATCCACTTGGCTGGATATCACCAATTATGGTCACGGCCAAAATACTGATGCAAGCTTTATGGCTTGCAGGTTGTTCATGGGATGAGCCAATACCGGCATCCATTGATAAGCAGTGGCGCGAATTTAAAGCAGAATTACATCACATTAGCAGCATCAACATACCACGTTGGTTACATACTACAAGTAACCTATCCACCTGTCAAATACATGGATTTTCAGATGCTTCTAATCAAGCGTATTCTGCCGCTGTTTATATTAGAGTTGTGGATGAAGAAAGATTTGTTCAAGTCAATTTACTCATGGCAAAGTCAAAGGTAGCGCCTGTCAAATCCGTATCCCTTCCACGTCTTGAATTGTGCGGGGCGGTGTTGGTAGCACGACTCATAAATCTTGTTAAAATCGATTTAAAATTTGATCAAGTTCCTACGTTTGCTTGGACAGACTCATCTATTGTATTAGCTTGGATTCGTAGTCACCCTAATAAGTATAAGACATATGTGGCTAATAGGGTGGCGGAAATTCAGAACTTGATCGACATTAAAGCATGGCATCATGTAAAGTCTGCGGACAATCCCGTCGACTGCAATTCTAGAGGAATTAAGTCTTCATTATTGATTGATCATGAGTTATGGTGGCATGGACCTCATTGGTTGCAGGACAGTGAAAATAATTGGCTGAAATCTAAAACCATTCCAGCTAATGAGCATGAAACTGAACAAAGACGAGTAACTCACTTCACAACAGCTCATTCAAGCATTGATGATTTGTTTGGAAAATTCTCTAGCTTTTC
The DNA here is from genome assembly GCA_963924295.1 of Dioctria rufipes. NCBI lineage: Eukaryota > Metazoa > Arthropoda > Insecta > Diptera > Asilidae > Dioctria > Dioctria rufipes. The sequence continues at coordinate 19,037 of CAWUPM010001302.1, forward strand.
CAAATTGCAAAGAGTCGTCGCATATTGCATCAAGTCCATCAATAAGTGTAAAAATGCAGCGGCGAAGTCCACAAAAGAACAACCAATGGATCCAAAGATACTTCATCCAACAGAAATTGCTCAAGCAAAATTTCGGCTCATTAAGGTAGCACAGAATGTCGCTTTCGGTACTGAAATTAAATGTTTACAAGAACAAAATCTGCTTCCAGTTAGAAGCAAGATCTTATCACTCAACCCATTCTTAGATAACAATGGTTTAATTCGGGTAGGTGGTCGGTTGAGAAATGCTAACATTTCTTATAATCGAAAACACCCAATACTCCTGCCAAAGGACAGCAAACGAACTATTTTAATCATTGAACACTTCCATACAAAAACGCTGCATGGAGGCCCGCAACTGGTATTATCCATTATTCGAAACGAATATTGTATAACTTGCTTTAAGCAGTCCGCAACTAGCAAGAATCAGATTATGGGACATTTACCTTCATCACGGGTCAATGTGACTAGACCATTTCAACAAACAGGTCTCGACTATGCTGGTCCTTTCAATTTAAAGGTATCTAAATTTCGAAACAATCGTGTACATAAAGAATATATATGCATTTTCATTTGCATGGCCACCAAAGCCATTCATATAGAAGCCGTGTCAGATTTATCAACAGCGGCTTTTATAGCAGCTTTTCGCCGGTTCTCCAGCCGAAGGGGACTCTGCACAGATATATTTTCAGACTGTGGCTCTAATTTCGTTGAAGCTGACAAAGTCCTACAAACAGAATTCAAAACAGCCATACTGCAAGCTAACAAGCAGATGGCAGAAACACTAGCCCAAGACGGGATATGTTGGCACTTTAACCCGCCTTCCGCACCTCATTTTGGAGGATTGTGGGAAGCCGGAGTTAAATCCATAAAATTCCATTTAAAGCGAATTTTAGGGAATTCTTCATTGACATTTGAAGAATTTGCAACTGTTTTGACACAAATTGAAGCCTGTCTAAATTCCAGGCCTCTATGGCCTATCACAGAAGATCTAGACGATCTCAATGTTCTAACTCCGGGACATTTTTTAATTGGCACTTCCATATTACTTCCACCAGAACCTGTATTGGAAAATAAGGTTTCATCACTCACCAGATGGAAACATCTCCAACTGTTGCAACAACAGTTTTGGCATAAATGGTCTCACGATTATCTAAATTCCCTACAAAATAGACCTAAATGGCAAACTCCAATATCAAATCCTAAAATAGGAGATTTAGTTATTATCAAAGAACCGAATCTGGTAGCGAGCCGTTGGTTATTAGAACGAATAATTGAAGTTCATCCAGGTGCTGACAACTACGTTCGTGTAGTCAGTATAAAAGCGAAAAATGGTCTTGTAAAACGACCAATATCCAAAATATGTATCTTGCCGATACAATAAAGTTAAAGCTCTGAATCTAAATAATATGGCAATCAGTTTCTCCCTCAATAATTGGGCTTAAAATTTTCTCTCATTGTTTTGCAGGTCCGTTTTAAAATTAATCACTTGAAAGACATTTCCAGTCTTTCAACGGGGGGCAGTATGTTCGAACCAAATTGATTCGAATATATTTTCATAAACAGAAACCTTCTGAAAGAAAGCATGCTGAAAACAAAGCATAAAATTCTTAGTAAACATATCTCTAATTTGATTACTATTAAGCAAGAAACATGTACACCACCCAGCATAGCCATGTATTTGTCATCTTCATAACATATTGCACAAATACAACATAAAATTATAACCTCAACGAGCAGATCAAATAAAAATTATTTCCATTTGTTAGATTCGTGATAAAAAACAATTCCTGAAAAGGCAACATATTAAAATATACCATGCTAAAATTAAGTTCTGAAAAGACAATAAATTCAATCTAATTACAATTTTCCTAAAAAATAGGTAAAACATCTAACAAAAGCATGTATATAATCAGTCAAGCCGATCAATTTGCATCATTATCATCATTACAAGTAATATCCAACGGGAATTTCTTCGCTGCGTGATAGACAGAATATTTTTTGCAAATTTAATTCAATTTAACATAGCAGCATGTGTTGCTCTAAATTTCTTGTTGCTATGCATTTTTGTTCGTTGCTAGGCAAATTTTATCGCTAGTACCGTAAGATCACAGCTGCACTGCCAATTCTTGTAAACATGCGCCGCTGCTACTCTATCAGTGGTGTCGTGTGCAAGCAAGGGCTATATAAACGACAAGCTGACTGATCTCGATCTCTTTTTGTACTTGGCATCGCTTGGGGTAAGTTGGCTGTTAGGGACTAACATTAATATCGGGTATCGACTGATATTTCACTTTTAACAATTAACAATCATTTCTGGTCTCGACGGAAATAAACGCATCTTATTTCGGGTCTCGACTGAAGATAAGATATTTACTAACAATCATTTCTGGTCTCGACGGAAATAAACGCATCTTATTTCGGGTCTCGACTGAAGATAAGATAACACTTTAAGCCGGGTCTCGACTGACTTAAAGAATATTATCTCGGGTCTCGACTGAGATAATCTTTTACTAACAACCATTTCTGGTCTCGACGGAAATAAACGCATCTTATTTCGGGTCTCGACTGAAGATAAGATAACACTTTAAGCCGGGTCTCGACTGACTTAAAGAATATTATCTCGGGTCTCGACTGAGATAATCTTTTACTAACAACCATTTCTGGTCTCGACGGAAATAAACGCATCTTATTTCGGGTCTCGACTGAAGATAAGATAACACTTTAAGCCGGGTCTCGACTGACTTAAAGAATATTATCTCGGGTCTCGACTGAGATAATCTCTTACTAACAATCATTTCTGGTCTCGACGGAAATAAACGCATCTTGTTTCGGGTCTCGACTGATGATAAGATAACACTTTAAGCCGGGTCTCGACTGACTTAAAGAATATTATCTCGGGTCTCGACTGAGATAGTATCTTTCTAACATTAACACTTTATTTCTGGTCTCGACGGGAATAAAGAATTGTTTTAACCCATGGTTAGAACAAAGGGTCTTAACATTAGCTTAAAGCCAACCCTCAAGCGTCAAGTTATAGATCGGTGAGCACCAGTCACTTGTAACAATATAATATTTATCATATATTTATTTTATTATACATTTACTCATATATATATTTACATTTTATACGCTTTTGGTGCATATTTATTTAATATCATAATTTGACTTTATTCTATTAATTTTACATATATATATATTGACGATCTTATATTGCAATTTTTGCCAATAAGTGTTTTTCAGTGTGATACAAAATTCTCTGACCCAAAACTTATATATTGAGTTTTATCCCAATACAACTTTTCTTGATAATCGTATATTCTAAGTCTGTGGTAATTAGTGTTTTATAGTGTGTGTTGATCTCTGACCTAATACCTTATTATATAATCTGATCTTAATATAATTAGTGGACAGTCTTAAAAAATACGTGCAGTATTTATTTGAAAGTTAAAATAAAGTGAATAGTGTTGATTAGTTGTTAAGAAATAGACCACTGATCTTGATCCTAATTTTCCAGTGCATTCATTTCAGTCACTTAATCAAATTTGCGTGTACGTTCTATTAACGGACAGTACAGTACATTCCTTCAATATGGAAAACACATATAAGTATGAAATATAAATAAATAAGATTAAGTGAAAAATAAATTAATCGTTCAATTAAAATTAGTATAATCCTTAAATGTGGAAAGCACAAATAAGTTGAAGTATAAATGAATCCCTCTGTGAAATGTAAATTAACCAGTATAGTTATTTAATCAGTTAACCCACAAATTAATCAAAGACCAACACAATTTGTTTAATCCTTCAATATGGAAAAACACACATAAGTGTGAAATATAAATAAATCAGATTAAGATAAATATAAATTAATCGATAAATTCAACTCAGTATAATCCTTCAATATGGAAAACACATATAAGTATGAAATATAAATAAATCAGGATAAGTGAAAAATAAATTAATCGTTCAATTCAATTTATAATAATCCTTCAATTAGGGAAACACAAATAAGTGTGAAATATAAATAAATCAGATTAAGTGAAATATAAATTAATCGTTCAATTAAACTTAGTATAATCCTTCAATGTGGAAAGCACAAATAAGTTGAAGTATAAATGAATCCATCTGTGAAATATAAATTAACCAGTATAGTTATGTAATCAATTAACCCACAAATTAATCAAAGACCAACACGATTTGTATCATCCTTCAATATGGAAAACACATAATATAAGTGTGAAATATAAATAAATCAAATTAAGTGAAATATAAATTAATCTTTCAATTAAACTTTGTGTAATCCTTCATTGTGGAAAGCACATTTAAGTGTGAAGTATAAATGAATCCCTCTGTGAAATATAAATTAACCAGTATAGGTATTTAATCAATTAACCAACAAATTAGTAAAAATGGAAAAACACCTTAAAGTGTGAAATGTAAATAAATCATATTAAGTGAAATTTTATTTAATCGATCACTTCAACTTAGTATAATCCTTCAATGTGGAAAGCACATACCAGTGTGAAGTATAAATGAATCCCTATGTGAAAAACAAATTAACCAGTATCGGTATTCAATCAGTTAACCAACAAATTAATCAAAGACCGACAAAATTTGTATAATCGTTCAATATTGAAAACACATATAAATGTGAAATATAAATAAATCATATTAACTGAAATATAAGTTAGAAGATCAATTCAATTTATAATAATCCTTCAATGTGTAAAGCACACATAGGCTTGAAATATAAATAAATCGGATTAAGTGAAATACAAATTAATCTTTCAATTAAACTTTGTGTAATCCTTCAATGTAGAAAGCACACATAAATGTGAAGTATAAACTATGTAAAATAGAAATTAATCTCTGTAGAAATTTAATCAATTAACTAACAAATTAATCAAAGAAAAACACAATATGTATAATCCTTCAATATGGAAAAACACCTTAAAATGTGAAATGTAAATAAATCATATTAAATGCAATTTTAATTAATCGATCAATTCAATTTAGTATAATTGTTCAATATGTGACACGAAGAAAAGTGTGATACACAAGATTAACTGAAATATAACTTAGTCGATCAATTCAATTTATAATAATCATTCAATGTGGAAAACACATATAAGTGTGAAATATCAATAAATCAGATTAAGTGAAATATAAATTAATAGTTCGATTAACTTAGTACAATCCTTCAATGTGGAAAGCACAAATATATGTGAAGTTAAAATGAACCCCTATGTGAAATAAAAATTAACCTATATAGATATTTAATCAATCAACCAACAAATTAATCAAAGAAAAACGCAATTTGCTTAATCCTTAAATATGGAAAACACATATAAGTGTGAAATATAAATAAATCAGATTAAGTGAAATATAAATTTATCGATCAATTCAACTTAGTATAATTGTTCAATATGTGACACGCAGAAAAGTGCGATATATAAATAACTAAGATTAACTGAAATACAACTTAGTCGATCAGTTCAATTTATAATAATCCTTCAATGTCTAAAGCACATATTAGTTTGAAATATAAAGAAATTATATTAAGTGAAATATAAATTAATCGCTCAATTAAACTTCGTATAATCCTTCAATGTGGAAAGCACAAATAAGTGTGAATTATAAATGAATCCCTATGTGAAATATAAATTAACTAATATAGTTATTTAATCAATTAATCAACATATTAATCAAAGACCAACACAATTTGTATAATCCTTCAATATAGAAACCACATATAGGTGTGAAATATCAATAAATCAGATTAAGTGAAATATAAATTAATAGTTCGATTAACTTAGTACAATCCTTCAATGTGGAAAGCACAAATATATGTGAAGTATAAATGAACCCCTATGTGAAATAAAAATTAACCTATATAGATATTTAATCAATCAACCAACAAATTAATCAAAGAAAAACGCAATTTGTTTAATCCTTAAATATGGAAAACACATATAAGTGTGAAATATAAATAAATCAGATTAAGTGAAATATAAATTTATCGATCAATTCAACTTAGTATAATTGTTCAATATGTGACACGCAGAAAAGTGCGATATATAAATAACTAAGATTAACTGAAATACAACTTAGTCGATCAGTTCAATTTATAATAATCCTTCAATGTCTAAAGCACATATTAGTTTGAAATATAAAGAAATTATATTAAGTGAAATATAAATTAATCGCTCAATTAAACTTCGTATAATCCTTCAATGTGGAAAGCACAAATAAGTGTGAATTATAAATGAATCCCTATGTGAAATATAAATTAACTAATATAGTTATTTAATCAATTAATCAACATATTAATCAAAGACCAACACAATTTGTATAATCCTTCTATATAGAAAGCACATATAATTGTGAAGTATAAATTAATCCCTCTGTGAAATATAAATTAATCAGTACAGTTATTTAATCAATTAATCAAAAACCAACACAATTTGCATAATCCTTCAATATGGACAACACATATGGGAGTGTAATATAAATAATTCAGATTAAGTGAAATATAAATTTATCGATCAATTCAACTTATTAAAATCACTCAATATGGAAAACACATATATGTCTGAAATATAAATAAATAAGATTAAGTGAAATATAAATTAAACGTTCAATTAAACTTAGTATAATCCTTCAATGTGGAAAACACATATAAATGTGAAGTATAAATGGAGCGCTATGTGAAATATAAATTAATCAGTATAGTTATTTAATCAATTAACAAACAAATTAATCAAAGACCAACACAATTTGTATAATCCTTTAATATGGAAAACGCATTTAATTGTGAAATATAAATAAATCAGATTAAGAGAAATATAAATTAATTGATGACTTCAACTTAGTATAATCCTTCAAAATGGGAAACACATAAGAGTGTCAAATATAAATAGATCGGATTAAATGAAATATAAGTTAGTCGATCAGGTCAATTTATAATAATCCTTTAATATTTAAAACACGTATAAGTGATATATATAAATCAGATTAAGTGAAATATAAATTAATCGATCAATTAAACTTGATATAATCCTTCAATATGGAAAACACATATAAGTGTGAAGTATAAATAAATCTGATTAAGTGAAGAATAAATTAATCGTTCAATTAAACTTAGTATAATACTTGAATGTGGAAAACAGATATAAGTGTGAAGTATAAATACATCAGGTTAAGTGAAATATAAATTAATCGATCACCTCAACTTATTATAATCCTTCAACTAGAGAAACACATAAAAGTGTGAAATATAAATAAATATGATTAAGTGAAATATAAATTAATCGTTCAATTTAACTTATTATAAACATCCAATGTGGAAAGTATATATAAGTGTAAAGTATAAATGAATGCCTATGTAAAATATAAAATAACCTGTGTATATATTTAATCGATTAACCAACAAATTAAACAAAGACCAACACAATTTGTATAATCCTTCAATATGGAAAACACATAAAAGTGTGAAATATAAATAAATCAGATTAATTGAAATATAAATTAATTGATCAATTATACTTAGTGTAATCCTTCAATATGGGAAACACATAAAAGTGTGAAACATAAATAAATCAGATGAACTGAATTATAAGTTAGTCGATCAATTCAATTTATAATAATCCTTCAATGTGTAAAGTACATATAAGTTAGAAATATAAATAAATTATATTAATTGAAATATAAATTAATCGCTCAATTAAACTTAGTATAATCCTTCAATGTGGAAAGCACAAATAAGTGTGAAGTATAAATGAATCCCTATGTGAAATATAAATTAACCAGTATAGTTATTTAATCAATTAACCAACAAATTAATCAAAGCCAAATACAATTTGTATAATACTTCAATATGGAAAACACATATAAGTGTGAAATATAAATAAATCAGATTAAGTGAAATATAAATTTATCGATCAATTCAACTTATTATAATCCCTCAATATGGAAAACACATATATGTCTGAAATATAAATAAATAAGTTTAAGTGAAATATAAATTAATCGTTCAATTAAACTTAGTATAATCCTTCAATGTGGAAAACACATATAAATGTGAAGTATAAATGAAACGCTATGTGAAATATAAATTAATCAGTATAGTTATTTAATCGATTAACCAACAAATTAATCAAAGACCCACACAATTTTTATAATCCTTCAATATGGAAAACACATATAAGTGTGAAATATAGATAAATCAGATTAATTGCAATATAAATTAATTGATGACTTAAACTAAGTGTAATCCTTCAATATGAGGAGCACATAAAAGTGTGAAATATAAATAAATCAGATTAAGTGAAATATAAATTAATTGATCACTTCAACTTAGTATAATCTATCAATATGGGAAACATATATAAGTGTGAAATATAAATAAATCAGATTAAGTGAAATATAAATTAATCGTTCAATTAAATTAGTATAATCTATCAATGTGCACAGCACATATAAGTGTGAAGTATAAATGAATCCCTATGTGAAATAAAAATTCACCTTTATAGATATTTAATCAAATAACCAGCAAATTATTCAAAGATAAACACAATTTCTATAATCCTTCAATATGGAAAAACACCTCAAAAGTGTGAAATATAAATAAATCATATTAAGTGAAATATAAATTAATCATTCAATTAAACTTAGTATAATCCTTCAATGTGGAAAGCACATATGAGTGTGAAGTATGAATGAATCCCTATGTGAAATAAAAATAAACCTGTTTAGATATTTAATCAATTAACCAACAAATTAATCAAAGAAAAACACAATTTGCATAATCTTTCAATATGGACAACACACATAAGAGTGTAATATAAATAATTCAGATTAAGTGAAATATAAATTAATCGTTCAATTAAACTTAGTATAATCCTTCAATGTGGAAAACACATATGTGAGATCTAGTCTCGTTCGTGAGTGAGGAGAGCCGGTTCAGAGGATAACTCAGTTTTTATTTCAAATATAAAATTTTATTTAATAATTCAATTTGCTTAACCTAAATATCACAGAAATTCATCACAATAATTCAATTCAAAATCAATCTAAAACTACCCTACATACTAATATAAAATTCAATAACAAAATTCAACATAAAAAAAAAAAACTTCAATAATTCAACAACAAATACGCAGTTCGCCACCCTTGAATTATTTACTCTGAAAAGGAAGAAGAAGCAAAATGTTAATCTTCTATGAATAAACTAAAATTTTCTGAAATAAATTTCAAAGGGGTGCTACGTCTAAGCACACGGAAGTAAAAAGCTTCTAAAGATTTCAAGCACTCCGGTTATCCCTGATCAGAATTATCTTCTGTGGTGATGCGTGAGGGCACACAGAAGTAAAATGATTTTTTGGAAAGTTGAGACACTCAGGTTATCCGTGATCAGAATTATCTTCTGTAGTGATAGGGCGCTCAGGTTATCCCTGATCAGAATTATCTTCTGTAGTAATAGGGCGCTCAGGTTATCCCTGATCAGAATTATCTTCTGTAATTATAGGATGCTCAGGTTATCCCTAATCAGAATTATCTTCTGTATAATGGGAAAGGAAATTCAGGTTATCCCTGACCAGAATTATCTTCTGTAATAAGGTAGGAAGCACAATTCTTTTTACTCAGATTAGCTCTGATACAGATCAACTCTGCCAAAAGAATGGTGCCATCTACTGAAATTCATCGGCTTTATATAGCCGCTGTAACCAGTTACGTCTTCTCGCCTCTTCGTGTTGCCCTAGCAACTACAACATGAACTCATTGAAGTTTTAGCAAAATGGACATTCAACCTGCGCAAATGGACTGCCAACCATTATGATCTCTTAAATAATATACCATTAAATCATAGAGAGTTGAAAACAAACCTAGAATTTTCAGAACACGATTCCATAAAAACTCTTGGCATCCAGTGGTATCCAACCACAGACTGCTTTTCATTCAAAGTTAACATTCCTGAGCCAAAAACCACATATACAAAGAGAATAATATTATCCGAAGTCTCATCTCTCTTCGATCCATTAGGATGGCTGGCTCCATCCATAATCACGGCAAAAATCTTAATTCAGAAACTTTGGCTCTCAAAATGCGATTGGGATGACATTCTATCCACAGAAATATCAAGACAATGGAATTATTTTAAAAATCAATTACATGCAATTCAAAACATCCAGATTCCACGTTGGCTAGGCTACATGCCTAATTCAACAGATATGGAGCTCCATGGCTTTTGTGACGCATCCAATAATGCTTACTCAGGTCGCTCCAATTAAACCAGTCTCAATCCCTCGCTTAGAGCTATGTGGGGCTGTTCTGCTCTCTCGACTCATAAAACAAGTAACCATCGATTTGGAATTAGAAAGAGTCAAACTAATAGCTTGGACAGATTCCAATATAGTCTTGTCATGGCTTCATAAACATCCCTCAACCTGGAAAACTTTCGTGGCCAATCGTATAACCGAAATACACGAAAATATGCCACAAGTCTCTTGGAAACACGTTCCCTCCAAGAGCAATCCAGCGGATGTAGCATCAAGGGGAATTTTGCCAGACAGCTTGGTCACTACTTCAATGTGGTGGAATGGCCCAGACTGGTTACATCAAAATGAGGAACTATGGCATGAACAATCACAAGATAAACATACTCAACTAGAGTCCAAAAAACCAAAAGTCTTCACTACAATCATCGATGAACAAATAACCTTATTACACAAATATTCATCATTTCAAAAAACCGTAAGAATCACAGCATACTGTCTCAGATTTATAAACAGCATGCGCAAAATACAGTCCACTACTCAATATTTAACAGTCTCGGAGCTAAAACGGGCAGAACAATGCTTAATTGGACTTCTCCAAAATATCACCTTTTCCACCGAAATCACTCGCTTACAGAAGAATTTGCCCCTTCCTAAAAAGAGTCGAATTCTCTCCCTCAATCCCAAACTTGACTCTGAAAATATGTTACGAGTTGCAGGTCGTCTCACAAATTCTCAGTTGAATTACGACCAACAGCACCCTATAATTCTTCCCAATAATCATCACATAACTAATATTTTTATAGACCATTTACATCATTATACTCTACACGGAGGCACCCAACTAATATTAAGTACTATAAGAAATCATTATTGGTTACTAAACGCCCGCAATACAATTAGACATCGCATCCACAAATGTGTCGAATGTTTTCGATTCAATGCACCACCTAGTACTCAATTAATGAGTTCTCTACCCTCTACTAGAGTCAACACATCTTTACCCTTCCAACATACTGGGGTCAATTATGCAGGCCCGCTTGATATGGAAACATCTACACTAAGAAGAGCGAAAACTACTAAAGCATATATATGTCTATTCGTTTGCCTGGCCACTAAGGCCATACACATAGAGCTTGTCTCTGACTTATCTACACCAGCCTTTCTAGCTCTTAAGTGATTAGTTGCACGGAGTGGCCTTTGCTCACGCATCTACTCAGACCAAGGAACGAATTTCGTGGGAGCAAATCGAATTCTACAATCAGACTTAGAGAAATCTATCAGAACAATTGAAAGCAATTTAGCCAGCGAGTTTGCCAACCAAGGCATAACTTGTCACTTCAACCCTCCTGCAGCACCTCACTTTGGAGGCTTATGGGAATCTGGTGTAAAATCCACCAAACGCCATCTCTACTAAAGAATCAAGGATGCAAAACTCACATACGAAGAACTATATACAATTTTAGTTCAAATAGAGGCATGTTTAAACGCAAGACCCCTTTCTCCTTTATCCAATGATCCCACCGATTACAATATCCTCACTCCCGGACATTTCCTCACTGGTCGTCATAATTTCACCATAGTAGAACCTTCCCCACTAAACCCTCAACAACATCCTCTCAAGAGATGGCAGTACATCCAATCCCTCTCTCAAAACTTTTGGAAACAATGGTCACGAGACTACTTGCAAACATTACACCAACGACAAAAATGGCAGACAGAAAAGGAAAATTTAAAAATCGGAACTCTCGCTTTAATAAAAGAAGACCAAATCCCAATTGAAAAATGGCCATTAGGTCGAATTATTGAAATCCATACTGGCCATAATAATTTGGTTAGAGCAGTAACTATTAAAACTGCAAAAAATATTCTCACCCGTCCAATTTCTAAAATCTGTCCTCTCCCGCTCACAAAAAACTCCTGACAATCAAATGTCCCCACCAAAATCTTCTACTCTCTGGCATTACCAAATTCCAAAATACCCGTAATATTCAAATATAAACGTTTCCAAAATCTGCCAAAAGTCACTTCAAGTTTGAAAGTTGACAAGTGCGCGTAGTGGTTTTTTCTTTTTGAGTTCGTTTACATTTTTTATTTTTTCATTTTTTTATTCTTTTACTTTTCTTCTACCATGGATGAGTTATTGCAGATTTTTAACTCGGAATTCTTGGATTCTGTGGATGCTGGTCTATCTCCAACTCCACCAGAATTATTGGCTCCCTTCAAGCCAATCAAGCCTATTAGTCCACTGCCACCAACCCCGAAATAGGCACGAAAAGTTCGATCGGTTTTTGTTCGGCCACCACCTCACGAGATCGTGCCAGTGAAAAGATTGTGCAGGTCTTTCGAGTCGATGCCAGCCACATCTGATCTATAAAGATTGCAGACCAAATCTAAGGCAAACGATAGTTTGAAATTTAAGCCGAGAGCGAAAGAACACCGTCCAGAAGTCCGGCTCCAAACTCAACCAAGGCTACCAACTGGAAAACGGTCTGGACCACTAAGTCTACCTAAAGTGCATACAAAGGTCAGCGACAAACCACAATTAAGACCGAGGTCAAGTGATCATTGTCCAGAAGCCCCAACCCGTCCAAATGCCAAAGGTAAAAACGAATCATTACCAAGTTTGCCAGGAAATCTCAATGATGTGACGACTACTGCCAGCACATCTAGTGTTATCCAGACTTCAGATGAAATAACTATCAGCAAATCATCACCTAAGAAAATGGAGGAATAATTTATGAATGTGCCGATTACTCTCCCAAAAGAATTCCGAGATCATCCAGCACCCAGTACCAAGCAAACACCAGAGAAATAAGAACCAGAAATTCCAAAGGATTTAATTGGAAGAATTTTTCCCACACCAATTGTCGTCAAGTTGCTGGAAACAACAAGTACTCCTTGGAACGTCATCAGGGAAGCAAAGACGTTCTGCAAATGGTCTTTGCCTGGAGATGTAACCATGAAAATGAAAAGGAAAAGGGATAAATTAGACATCTTCTACCAACAAAACGTAAGTTTATTCATAAAACAAACAAATATTTTTTTTTTTAGGCGGGAGGATGTTCAGTCCTCACATATAAATATAAATATCCCACGATGAATTTCCTGCTGTCAGCTTAAATTCACTAAAATATTCCCTCGACGTACTTCCAGAGGCATATTGATTGCGCCTTCCTACGACGAATTATGTCCTGAATTATAAAACAAAAGAACCACAAAACATCAAGTTAAATTAATAAATGACAAAAACACTTATCTAATCTTCACAAAAACACATATCTAATCTTCACAGTTTAACCCCAGGGAAGTTCGGTGAAAATTCGAATTAAATTCACCCGAACATTCTACACATAGTGCAGAACATCAGATAGTACTCCTAGAAACGATATCTCGCCTAAAAACAATCAATGAAATCAACAAATCAATATCAAAATTCAGCAAAATATACTTACCTCCTAATATTTACAATTCTTGATGACAGCAAATGACATTACAGCAGCCAGCTGTCTGTGGTACATTCAGACATCGCGTCAGTCGTTGCTAGGGCAACACGAAGAGGCGAGAAGACGTAACTGGTTACAGCGGCTATATAAAGCCGATGAATTTCAGTAGATGGCACCATTCTTTTGGCAGAGTTGATCTGCATCAGAGCTAATCTGAGTAAAAAGAATTGTGCTTCCTACCTTATTACAGAAGATAATTCTGGTCAGGGATAACCTGAATTTCCTTTCCCATTATACAGAAGATAATTCTGATCAGGGATAACCTGAGCATCCTATAATTACAGAAGATAATTCTGATCAGGGATAACCTGAGCGCCCTATTACTACAGAAGATAATTCTGATCAGGGATAACCTGAGCGCCCTATCACTACAGAAGATAATTCTGATCACGGATAACCTGAGTGTCTCAACTTTCCAAAAAATCATTTTACTTCTGTGTGCCCTCACGCATCACCACAGAAGATAATTCTGATCAGGGATAACCTGAGTGCTTGAATTCTTTAGAAGCTTTTTACTTCCGTGTGCTTAGACCCCTTTGAAATTTATTTCAGAAAATTTTAGTTTATTCATAGAAGATTAACATTTTGCTTCTTCTTCCTTTTCAGAGTAAATAATTCAAGGGTGGCGAACTGCGTATTTGTTGTTGAATTATTGAATTTTTTTTTTTTTATGTTGAATTTTGTTATTGAATTTTATATTAGTATGTAGGGTAGTTTTAGATTGATTTTGAATTGAATTATTGTGATGAATTTCTGTGATATTTAGGTTAAGCAAATTGAATTATTAAATAAAATTTTATATTTGAAATAAAAACTGAGTTATCCTCTGAACCGGCTCTCCTCCCTCACGAACGAGACTAGATCTCACATATGTGTTTTCCACATTGAAGGATTATACTAAGTTTAATTGAACGATTAATTTATATTTCACTTAATCTGAATTATTTATATTACACTCTTATGTGTGTTGTCCATATTGAAAGATTATGCAAATTGTGTTTTTCTTTGATTAATTTGTTGGTTAATTGATTAAATATCTAAACAGGTTTATTTTTATTTCACATAGGGATTCATTCATACTTCACACTTATATGTGCTTTCCACATTGAAGGATTATACTAAGTTTAATTGAATGATTAATTTATATTTCACTTAATATGATTTATTTATATTTCACACTTTTGAGGTGTTTTTCCATATTGAAGGATTATATAAATTGTGTTTATCTTTGAATAATTTGCTGGTTATTTGATTAAATATCTATAAAGGTGAATTTTTATTTCACACTTATATGTGCTTTGCACATTATATGCACACTTATATGTGCTTTGCACATTGAAAGATTATACTAATTTAATTGAACGATTAATTTATATTTCACTTAATCTGATTTATTTATATTTCACACTTATATATGTTTCCCATATTGATAGATTATACTAAGTTGAAGTGATCAATTAATTTATATTTCACTTAATCTGATTTATTTATATTTCACACATTTATGTGCTTCTCATATTGAAGGATTACACTTAGTTTAAGTTATCAATTAATTTATATTGCAATTAATCTGACTTATCTATATTTCACACTTATATGTGTTTTCCATATTGAAGGATTATAAAAATTGTGTGGGTCTTTGATTAATTTGTTGGTTAATCGATTAAATATCTATACAAGTTAATTTATATTTCACATAGGGATTCATTTACACTTTTCATTTATATGTGCTTTCCACATTGAATGTTTATACTAAGTTTAATTAAACGATTAATTTATATTTCACTTAATCAGATTTTTTTATATTTCACACTTTTATGTGTTTCCCATATTGAAGGATTACACTAAGTTGAGGTGATCAATTAATTTATATTTCACTTAATTTGATTTATTTATATTTCACACCTATATGTGTTTTATATATTGAAGGATTATACAAATTGTGTTGGTCTTTGATTAATATGTAGATTAATTGATTAAATAACTATACTAGTTATTTATATTTCACATAGGGATTCATTTATACTTAACAATCTTATGTATTTTCCACTTTGAAGGATTATGCTAAGTTTAATTGAACGATTAATTTATATTTCACTTAATATGATTTATTTATATTTCACACATATATGTGATTTCCATATTGAAGGATTATTATAAATTAAATTGATCGACTAAGTTATATTTCAGTTAATCTTAGTTATTTATATATCACACTTTGTGCGTGCCACATATTCAACAATTATACTAAGTTGAATTGATCGATAAATTTATATTTCACTTAATCTGATTTATTTATATTTCACACTTATATGTGTTTTCCATATTGAAGTATTATACAAATTGTATTTGGCTTTGATTAATTTGTTGGTTAATGGATTAAATAACTATACTGGTTAATTTATATTTCTCATAGGGATTCATTTATACTTCACACTTATTTGTGCTTTCCACATTGAAGGATTATACTAAGTTTAATTGAGCGATTAATTTATATTTCACTTAATATAATTTATTTATATTTCTAACTTATATGTACTTTACACATTGAAGGATTATTATAAATTGAATTGATCGACTAACTTATAATTCAGTTCATCTGATTTATTTATGTCTCACACTTTTATGTGTTTCCCATATTGAAGGATTACACTAAGTTTAATTGATCAATTAATTTATATTTCAATTAATCTGATTTATTTATATTTCACACTTATATGTGTTTTCCATATTGAAGGATTATACAAATTGTGTTGGTCTTTGTTTAATTTGTTGGTTAATCGATTATATATCTACACAGGTTAATTTATATTTTACATAGGCATTCATTTATACTTTACATTTATATATGCTTTCCACATTGAATGTTTATAATAAGTTTAATTGAACGATTAATTTATATTTCACTTAATCATATTTATTTATATTTCACACTTTTATGTGTTTCTCTAGTTGAAGGATTATACTAAGTGGAGGTGTTCGATTAATTTATATTTCACTTAATCTGATTTATTTATACTTCACACTTATATCTGTTTTCCACATTCAAGTATTATACTAAGTATAATTGAACGATTAATTTATTCTTCACTTAATCAGATTTATTTATACTTCACATTTATATGTGTTTTCCATATTGAAGGATTTTATCAAGTTTAATTGATCGATTAATTTATATTTCACTTAATCTGATTTATATATATCACTTATATGTGTTTTCCATATTAAAGGATTATTATAAATTGACTTGATCGACTAACTTATATTTCATTTAATCCGATCTATTTATATTTGACACTCTTATGTGTTTCCCATTTTGAAGCATTATACTAAGTTGAAGTCATCAATTAATTTATATTTCTCTTAATCTGATTTATTTATATTTCACAATTAAATGCGTTTTCCATATTGAAGGATTATGCAAATTGTGTTGGTCTTTGATTAATTTGTTTGCTAATTGATTAAATAACTATACTGATTAATTTATATTTCACATAGCGTTTCATTTATACTTCACATTTATATGTGTTTTCCACATTGAAGGATTATACTAAGTTTAATTGAACGACTAATTTATATTTCACTTAATCTTATTTATTTATATTTCAGACATATATGTGTTTTCCATATTGAGGGATTATAATAAGTTGAATTGATCGATAAATTTATATTTCACTTAATCTGAATTATTTATATTACACTCTTATATGTGCTGTCCATATTGAAGGATTATGCAAATTGTGTTGGTTTTTGATTAATTGATTAAATAACTGTACTGCTTAATTTATATTTCACAGGGGGATTAATTTATACTTCACAATTATATGTGCTTTCTGTATAGAAGGATTATACTAAATTTAATTTATCGATTAATTTATATTTTACTTAATATGAGTTATTTATATTTCACAATTTGAGGTGTTTTTCCATATTGAAGGATTATAGAAATGGCGTTTTTCTTTGAATAATTTGATGTATGTAAACACAACAACAACACTGTGGGAATTGAAATTTATCTAATTATTACATAAATTCCATTTCCCACAGTGTTGTTGTTGTGGTTACATACATCTGTTTACATGTCATATGTATGGGGAGAAATTGGAAATTTTTTGTGCTTTTTTATTTAAATACAAGTAATATTTCTAGTTTTTTTTAAAAATAATTCATGGTTTATTGCATTAATTAATTCATATTTTCTTTTCATTTCAGCTAATCCTCCATGAATGTAGGTACGTAGGTACCAATTCTACGTGGGAGGAAAGTATGCCAGACGATTTCCCTGGCTGGTACTTAAGTTAAGTCCTTTAAGTTGGTTTTACTTTTATTAACTGTTTTTTGTTTCTTTTTAGATTCATTCATCGCTGAACAGGTGAATTTTTATTTCACATAGGGATTCATTTATACTTCCCACTTATATGTGCTTTCCACATTGAAGGATTATACTAATTTAATTGAACGATTAATTCATATTTAACTTAATCTGATTTATTTATATTTCACACTTATATATGTTTCCCATATTGATGGATTATACTAAGTTGAAGTTATCAATTAATTTATATTTCACTTAATCTTATTTACTAATATTTCACTATTATACGTGTTTTCCATATTGAAGGAGTATACAAATTTTGTTGGTCTTTGATTAATTGATTAAATAACTGTACTGATTAATTTATATTTCACATAGGGATTCATTTATACTTCACAATTATATGTGCTTTCTATATTGAAGGATTATACTAAGTTTAATTGATCGATTAATTTATATTTCACTTAATATGATTCATTTATATTTCACACTTTGAGGTGTTTTCCATATTGAAGGATTATACAAGTTGTGTTTTTCTTTGATTGATTTGTTGGTTAATTAATTAAATATTTATACAGGTTAATTTTTATTTCACATAGGGATTCATTTATACTTCACACTTATATGTGCTTTCCACATTGAAGGATTATACTAAGTTTAATTGAACGATTAATTTATATTTCACTTAATCTTATTTATTTATATTTCAAACTTATATGTACTTTACACATTGAAGGATTATTATAAATTGAATTGATCGACTAACTTATAATTCAGTTCATCTGATGTATTTATGTTTCACACTTTTATGTGTTTCCCATATTGAAGGATTACACTAAGCTTAATTGATCAATTAATTTATATTTCAATTAATCTGATTTATTTATATTTCACACTTATATGTGTTTTCCATATTGAAGGATTATACAAATTGTGTTGGTCTTTGTTTAATTTGTTGGTTAATCGATTAAATATCTACACAGGTTAATTTATATTTTACATAGGGATTCATTTATACTTTACACTTATATATGCTTTCCACATTGAATGTTCATAATAAGTTTAATTGAACGATTAATTTATATTTCACTTAATCATATTTATTTATATTTCACACTTTTATGTGTTTCTCTAGTTGAAGGATTATACTAAGTTGAGGTGATCGATTAATTTATATTTCACTTAATCTGATTTATTTATACTTCACACTTATATCTGTTTTCCACATTCAAGTATTATACTAAGTTTAATTGAACGATTAATTTATTCTTCACTTAATCAAATTTATTTATACTTCACACTTATATGTGTTTTCCATATTGAAGGATTATATCAAGTTTAATTGATCGATTAATTTATATTTCACTTAATCTGATTTATATATATATCACTTATATGTGTTTTCCATATTAAAGGATTATTATAAATTGACTTGATCGACTAACTTGTATTTCATTTAATCCGATCTATTTATATTTGACACTCTTATGTGTTTCCCATTTTGAAGGACTATAATCAGTTGAAGTCATCAACTAATTTATATTTCTCTTAATCTGATTTATTTATATTTCACAATTAAATGCGTTTTCCATATTGAAGGATTATACAAATTGTGTTGGTCTTTGATTAATTTGTTTGTTAATTGATTAAATAACTATACTGATTAATTTATATTTCACATAGCGTTTCATTTATACTTCACATTTATATGTGTTTTCCACATTGAAGGATTATACTAAGTTTAATTGAACGATTAATTTATATTTCACTTAATCTTATTTATTTATATTTCAGACATATATGTGTTTTCAATATTGAGGGATTATAATAAGTTGAATTGATCGATAAATTTAAATTTCACTTAATCTAAATTATTTATATTACACTCATATATGTGTTGTCCATATTGAAGGATTATGCAAATTGTGTTGGTTGTTGATTAATTGATTAAATAACTGTACTGATTAATTTATATTTCACAGAGGGATTCATTTATACTTCACAATTATATGTGCTTTCTATATTGAAGGATTATACTAAGTTTAATTGATCGATTAATTTATATTTCACTTAATATGATTCATTTATATTTCACACTTTGAGGTGTTTTCCATATTGAAGGATTATACAAATTGTGTTTTTCTTTGATTGATTTGTTGGTTAATTAATTAAATATTTATACAGGTTAATTCATATTTCACAGAGGGATTCATTGATACTTCACACTTACATGTGCTTTCCATATTGAAGGATTAATCGATTAATTTAAATTTCACTTAATCTGACTTATTTACATATCACATTTATATGTATATTTTTTTTTTGAGGGATTATACTAAGTTGAATCAAACTATTAATTTATACTTCACTTAATCAGATATATTTATAATTCGCACTTATATTTGTTTCCCACACTGAGAGTTTATACTAAGTTGAATTGATCGATTAATTTATATTTCACTTAATCTGATTTATTTATATTTCACACTTTTATGTGCTTCTCATATTGAAGGATTACACTTAGTTGAAGTTATCAATTAATTTATATTGCAATTAATCTGATTTATTAATATTTCACACTTATATGTGTTTTCCATATTGTAGGATTATAAAAATTGTGTAGGTCTTTGATTAATTTGTTGGTTAATCTATTAAATATCTATACAGGTTAATTTATATTTCACATAGGGATGCAATTATACTTTACATTTATATGTGCTTTCCACATTGGATGTTTATACTAAGTTTAATTAAACGATTAATTTATATTTCACTTAATTAGATTTTTTGATATTTCACACTTTTATGTGTTTCCCATATTGAAGGATTACACTAAGTTGAGGTGATCAATTAATTTATATTTCACTTAATTTGATTTATTTATATTTTACACCTATATGTGGTTTCTATATTGAAGGATTATACAAATTGTGTTGGTCTTTGATTAATATGTTGATTAATTGATTAAATAACTATACTAGTTAAATTATATTTCACATAGGGATTCATTTATAATTCACAATTTTATGTGTTTTCAACTTTGAAGGATTATGCTAAGATTCATTGAGCGATTAATTTATATTTCACTTAATATAATTTATTTATATTTCAAACTTATATGTGCTTTACACCTTGAAGGATTATTATAAATTGAACTGATCGACTAAGTTTTATTTCAGTTAATCTTAGTTATTTATATATCACACATTTGTGCGTGTCACATATTGAACAATTATACTAAGTTGAAGTGATCGATAAATTTATATTTCACTTAATCTGATTTATTTATATTTCACACTTATATGTGTTTTCCATATTTAAGGATTAAACAAATTGCGGTTTTCTTTGAATAATTTGTTGGTTGTTTGATTAAATATCTATATAGGTTAATTTTTATTTCACATAGGGATTCATTTATACTTCACATATATTTGTGCTTTCCACATTGAAGGATTGTACTAAGTTTAATCGAACTATTAATTTATATTTCACTTAATCTGATTTAGTGATATTTCACACTTATATTTGTTTTCCACATGGAATGATTATTATAAATTGAATTGATCGACTAAGTTGTATTTCAGTTAATCTTGTGTACCACGCTTTTCTTCGTGTCACATATTGAACAATTATACTAAATTGAATTGATCGATTAATTAAAATTGCATTTAATATGATTTATTTATATTTCACATTTTAAGGTGTTTTTCCATATTAAAGGATTATACATATTGTGTTTTTCTTTGATTAATTTGTTAGTTAATTGATTAAATTTCTACAGAGATTAATTTCTATTTCATATAGTTTATACTTCACATTTATGTGTTCTTTCTACATTGAAGGATTACACAAAGTTTAATTGAAAGATTAATTTATATTTCACTTAATCCGATTTATTTATATTTCAAACTTATGTGTGCTTTACACATTGAAGGATTATTATAAATTGAATTGATCTTCTAACTTATATTTCAGTTAATATGATTTATTTATATTTCACATTTATATGTGTTTTCAATATTGAACGATTATACAAATTTTGTTGGTCTTTGATTAATTTGTTGGTTAACTGATTAAATACCTATACTGGTTAATTTGTTTTTCACATAGGGATTCATTTATACTTCACACTGGTATGTGCTTTCCACATTGAAGGATTATACTAAGTTGAAGTGATCGATTAAATAAAATTTCACTTAATATGATTTATTTACATTTCACACTTTAAGGTGTTTTTGCATATTGAAGGATTATACAAATTTTGCTGGTCTTTTATTAATTTGTTGGTTAATTGATTAAATACCTATACCGGTTAATTTATATTTCACAGAGGGATTCATTTATACTTCACACTTATATGTGCTTTCCACAATGAAGGATTACACAAAGTTTAATTGAAAGATTAATTTATATTTCACTTAATTCGATTTATTTATATTTCACACTTATATGTGTTTTCCATATTGAAGGATGATACAAATCGTGTTGGTCTTTGATTAATTTGTGGGTTAATTGATTACATAACTATACTGGTTAATTTATATTTCACAGATGGATTCATTTATACTTCAACTTATTTGTGCTTTCCACATTGAAGGATTATACTAAGTTTAATTGAACGATTAATTTATTTTTCACTTAATCTGATTGATTTATATTTCATACTTATATGTGTTTTCCATATTGAAGGAATGTACTGTACTGTCTGTTAATAGAACGTACACGCAAATTTGATTAAGTGACTGAAATGAATGCACTGGAAAATTAGGATCAAGATCAGTGGTCTATTTCTTAACAATGAATCAACACTATTCACTTTATTTTAACTTTCAAATAAATACTGCACTTACATATTTTTTAAGACTGCCCACTAATTATATTAAGATCAGATTATATAATAAGGTATTAGGTCAGAGATCAACACATACTATAAAACACTTATTACCACAGACTGAGAATATACGATTATCAAGAAAAGTTGTATTGGGATAAAACTCAAAATATAAGTTTTGGGTCAGAGAATTTTGTATCACACTGAAAAACACTTATTGGCAAAAATTGCAATATAAGATCGTCAATATATATATATGTAAAATTAATAGAATAAAGTCAAATTATGATATTAAATAAATATGCACCAAAAGAGTATAAAATGTAAATATATATATGAGTAAATGTATAATAAAATAAATATATGATAAATATTATATTGTTACAAGTGACTGGTGCTCACCGATCTATAACTTGACGCTTGAGGGTTGGCTTTAAGCTAATGTTAAGACCCTTTGTTCTAACCATGGGTTAAAACAATTCTTTATTCCCGTCGAGACCAGAAATAAAGTGTTAATGTTAGTAAGATACTATCTCAGTCGAGACCCGAGATAATATTCTTTAAGTCAGTCGAGACCCGGCTTAAAGTGTTATCTTATCTTCAGTCGAGACCCGAAATAAGATGCGTTTATTTCCATCGAGACCAGAAATGATTGTTAGTAAGAGATTATCTCAGTCGAGACCCGAGATAATATTCTTTAAGTCAGTCGAGACCCGGCTTAAAGTGTTATCTTATCTTCAGTCGATACCCGAAATAAGATGCGTTTATTTCCGTCGAGACCAGAAATGATTGTTAGTAAAAGATTATCTCAGTCGAGACCCGAGATAATATTCTTTAAGTCAGTCGAGACCCGGCTTAAAGTGTTATCTTATCTTCAGTCGAGACCCGAAATAAGATGCGTTTATTTCCGTCGAGACCAGAAATGGTTGTTAGTAAAAGATTATCTCAGTCGAGACCCGAGATAATATTCTTTAAGTCAGTCGAGACCCGGCTTAAAGTGTTATCTTATCTTCAGTCGAGACCCGAAATAAGATGCGTTTATTTCCGTCGAGACCAGAAATGGTTGTTAGTAAAAGATTATCTCAGTCGAGACCCGAGATAATATTCTTTAAGTCAGTTGAGACCCGGCTTAAAGTGTTATCTTATCTTCAGTCGAGACCCGAAATAAGATGCGTTTATTTCCGTCGAGACCAGAAATGATTGTTAGTAAATATCTTATCTTCAGTCGAGACCCGAAATAAGATGCGTTTATTTCCGTCGAGACCAGAAATGATTGTTAATTGTTAAAAGTGAATTATCAGTCGATACCCGATATTAATGTTAGTCCCTAACAGCCAACTTACCCCAAGCGATGCCAAGTACAAAAAGAGATCGAGATCAGTCAGCTTGTCGTTTATATAGCCCTTGCTTGCACACGACACCACTGATAGAGTAGCAGCGGCGCATGTTTACAAGAATTGGCAATGCAGCTGTGATCTTACGGTACTAGCGATAAAATTTGCCTAGCAACGAACAAAAATGCATAGCAACAAGAAATTTAGAGCAACACATGCTGCTATGTTAAATTGAATTAAATTTGCAAAAAATATTCTGTCTATCACGCAGCGAAGAAATTCCCGTTGGATATTATTTGTAATGATGATAATGATGCAAATTGATCGGCTTGACTGATTATATACATGCTTTTGTTAGATGTTTTACCTATTTTTTAGGAAAATTGTAATTAGATTGAATTTATTGTCTTTTCAGAACTTAATTTTAGCATGGTATATTTTAATATGTTGCCTTTTCAGGAATTGTTTTTTATCACGAATCTAACAAATGGAAATAATTTTTATTTGATCTGCTCGTTGAGGTTATAATTTTATGTTGTATTTGTGCAATATGTTATGAAGATGACAAATACATGGCTATGCTGGGTGGTGTACATGTTTCTTGCTTAATAGTAATCAAATTAGAGATACGTTTACTAAGAATTTTATGCTTTGTTGTCAGCATGCTTTCTTTCAGAAGTTTTCTGTTTATGAAAATATATTCGAATCAATTTGGTTCGAACATGTACTAAGTTGAGTTTATCGATTAATTTATATTTATCTTAATCAGATTTATTTATATTTCACACTTATGATTTTTTTTTTCCATATTGAAGGATTAAACAAATTGTGTTGGCCTTTGATTATTTTGTGGGTTAATTGATTAAATAACTATACTGGTTAATTTATATTTCACAAACGGATTCATTTACACTTCAACTTATTTGTGCTTTCCACATTTAAGGATTATACTAAGTCTAATTGAACGATTAATTTATTTATCACTTAGCCTGATTTATTTATATTTCATACTTATCATATGTGCTTTCCATATTGAAGGATTACACTATGTTGAATTTAGCAATTAATTTATATTTATCTTAATCTGTTTTATTTATATTTCACACTTATGTGTGTTTTTCCATATTGAAGGATTAAACAAATTGTGTTGGTCTTTGTATAATTTGTGTGTTAATTGATTAAATAACTACACTGGTTAATTTATATTTCACAGAGGGATTCACTTATAATTCAACTTATTTGCGCTTTCCACATTGAAGGATTATACGAAGTTGAATTTATCGATTAATTTATATTTCACTTAATCTGATTTATATATATTTCACACCTATATGTGTTTTCCATATTGAGGGATTATTATAAATTGAATTGGACAACTAATTTAATTTTCACTTAATGCGATCTATTTATATTTAATACAAATATGTGTTTTCCATATTGAACGATTGTAATAAGTTTAATTGAACGATTAATTTATTTTTCACTTAATCTGATTTATTTATATTTCATACTTATATGTGTTTTCCATATTGAGGGATTATTATAAATTGAATTGGACAACTAATTTACTTTTCACTTAATCCGATCTATTTATATTTAATACAAATATGTGTTTTCCATACTGAAGTATTGTAATAAGTTGAATTGATCGATTAATTTATATTTCACTTAATCTGTTTTATTTATATTTCAGACTTATATATGTTTTTCATATTGAAGGATCAAACAAATTGTTTTGGTCTTTGATTAATTTGTGGATGAAGTGATTAAATAACTATACTGGTTAATTTACATTTCACAGAGGTATTCATTTATACTTCAACTTATTTGTGCTTTCCACATTGAAGGATTATACGAAGTTGAATTTATCGATTAATTTATATTTCACTTAATCTGATTTATATATATTTCACACCTATATGTGTTTTCCATATTGAGGGATTATTATAAATTGAATTGGACAACTAATTTAATTTTCACTTAATGCGATCTATTTATATTTAATACAAATATGTGTTTTCCATATTGAACGATTGTAATAAGTTGAATTGACCGATTAATTTATATTTCACTTAATCTGTTTTATTTATATTTCACACCTATATATGTTTTTCATATTGAAAGATTAAAAAAATTGTGTTGGGCTTTGATTAATTTGTGGGTTAATTGATTAAATAACTATACTGTTTAATTTATATTTCGCAGAGGGATTCATATATACTTCAACTTATTTGTGCTTTCCACATTGAATTATTATACTAAGTTGAATTTTTCGATTAATTTATATTTCAAACTTCGCACTTATATTTGTCTTCCATATTGAGGGATTATACAAAGTAGAATTGATCGATTAATTTATATTTCACTTAATCTGATTTATTTATGTTACACATTTATATGTGTTGTATATTTTGAAGGATTATACAAATTGTTGCATGTATTTCACTTAATTCACACTTATATGTGCTTTCCACATTGAAGGATTATTATAAATTGAATTTATCGACTAACTTATATTTCAGTTAACCTGATTTATTTATATTTCACACTTATATGTGTTTCCCGTATTGAAGGATTGGTCGATAAATTTATATTTCACTTAATGTGATTTATTTATATTACACATTTGTATGTGTTGTGTATATTGAAGAATTATGCAAATTGTGTTGGTCTTTGATTAATATGTTGGTTAATCGATGAACTATCTATACAGGTGAATATATATTTCACATAGGGATTCATTTATACTTCACACTTCTTTGTGCTTCCCACATTGAAGGATTATACTACATTTAATTGATCGATTAATTTTTATTTCACTTAATCGGATTTATTTATACTTCACACTTATATGTGCTATCCACAATCAAGGTTTATACTTAGTTTAATTGAACGATTAGTTTATATATCACTTAATCTGATTTATTTATATTTCACACTTATATCTATATAACACATTCCAGGACTATACTAAATTAAATGGACCGACTAACTTAGTTTGCAGTTAATCTGATTTATTTATATTTCACACTTATATTTGTTTCTCATATTGTATGATTATACTCAGTTGAAGTGATCATTTAATTTATATTTCATTTAATCTGATTTATTTATATTTCACACTTATATGTGTTTTCCATATTGAAGGATTATACTAAGTTGAATTGATCGATTAATTTCTATTTCACTTAATCTGAATTATTTATATTTCACACTTATATATGTTTTCCATACTGAAGGATGATACAAATTGTGTTGATTTTTGATTAATTAGTTTGTTAATTGATTAAATATCTTAATTGATTAATTTATATTTCACATAGGAATTCATTTATATTTCACACTTATATGTGCTTTCCACATTGAAGGAATATACTAATTTGAATTGAACGATTAATTTATACTTATCTTAATCTGATTTATTTATATTTCACACTTATATGTGTTTTCCTCATTGAAGGATTATTATAAATTGAATTGAACGATTAATTTATTTTTCACTTAATCTGATTTATTTATATTTCATACTTATATGTGTTTTCCATATTGAAGGATTATACTAAGTTGAACTGATCGATTAATTCATATTTCACTTAATATGATTTATTTATATTTCACACTTATTTGTGTTTTCTATATTGCAGGATTATACAAATTATGTTGGTGTTTCATTAGTTTTTTGTTTAATCGATTAAATAACTATACTGGTTAATTTGTATTTCATATAGGGATGCATTTATACTTCACACTTATATGCGTTTTCCACATTGAAGGATTATACTACGATTAACTGAACCATTAATTTTTATTTCACTTAATCTGATTTATTTATATCTCACACATATATGTGCTTTCCACATTGGAGGATTATTATAAATTGAATTGATCGACTAACTTATATTTCACTTAATCTGATTTATATATATTTCATACCTATATGTGTTTTCCATATTGAGGGATTATTATAAATTGAATTGGACAACTAATTTAATTTTCACTTAATGCGATCTATTTATATTTAATACAAATATGTGTTTTCCATATTGAACGATTGTAATAAGTTGAATTGACCGATTAATTTATATTTCACTTAATCTGTTTTATTTATATTTCACACTTATATATGTTTTTCATATTGAAAGATTAAAAAAATTGTGTTGGGCTTTGATTAATTTGTGGGTTAATTGATTAAATAACTATACTGTTTAATTTATATTTCGCAGAGGGATTCATATATACTTCAACTTATTTGTGCTTTCCACATTGAATTATTATACTAAGTTGAATTTTTCGATTAATTTATATTTCAAACTTCGCACTTATATTTGTCTTCCATATTGAGGGATTATACAAAGTAGAATTGATCGATTAATTTATATTTCACTTAATCTGATTTATTTATGTTACACATTTATATGTGTTGTATATTTTGAAGGATTATACAAATTGTTGCATGTATTTCACATAATCTTATTTATTTATAATTCACACTTATATGTGCTTTCCACATTGAAGGATTATTATAAATTGAATTTATCGACTAACTTATATTTCAGTTAACCTGATTTATTTATATTTCACACTTATATGTGTTTCCCGTATTGAAGGATTGGTCGATAAATTTATATTTCACTTAATGTGATTTATTTATATTACACATTTGTATGTGTTGTGTATATTGAAGAATTATGCAAATTGTGTTGGTCTTTGATTAATATGTTGGTTAATCGATGGACTATCTATACAGGTGAATACATATTTCACATAGGGATTCATTTAATCTTCACACTTCTTTGTGCTTCCCACATTGAAGGATTATACTACATTTAATTGATCGATTAATTTTTATTTCACTTAATCGGATTTATTTATACTTCACACTTATATGTGCTATCCACAATCAAGGTTTATACTTAGTTTAATTGAACGATTAGTTTATATATCACTTAATCTGATTTATTTATATTTCACACTTATATGTATATAACACATTCCAGGACTATACTAAATTAAATGGATCGACTAACTTATTTTGCAGTTAATCTGATTTATTTATATTTCACACTTATATTTGTTTCCCATATTGTATGATTATACTAAGCTGAAGTGATCATTTCATTTATATTTCACTTAATCTGATTTATTTATATTTCACACTTATATGTGTTTACCATATTGAAGGATTATACTAAGTTGAATTGATCGATTAATTTCTATTTCACTTAATGTGAATTATTTATATTTCAGATTTATATATGTTTTCCATACTGAAGGATGATACAAATTGTGTTGATTTTTGATTAATTAGTTTGTTAATTAACCCTTTCAGTACCCATCTTAAACGCACGGTTGGAAAAAATTTTTTATTGATGATTTTTAGTCATATGGGTCACAGAAGTACTTTACAGTAATAAATTTTTACCTGCCTGTACAGGTGTGGTCGGTGAGAGATGTACACTTGAGTGTACATGGGTAGTCATGTTAGTCAAACTCCGACTCCTTCATATAAAAAGTGAGGGACTATACGAGAGCTAATGAAAGGTGTTTTGAGTGAAAAAAGAGTGTATATTATGTAATAATGATATATTTTAATTGTAATTTATTGAAATATAATTTAATTGGTGATTCACTTTGAATATCAAAGTATAAACATTTTTATAAAATGGCATTACAAATAAGTTATTTTCGATGATATTCGAAGAAACATTCAGAATTTCGCCGAATGCACAGATGTGCTTTGCATTTCGAACAATAGAAATACGTTCTCTGCTTGCATCCTTGTAGTTTGCATCGAACTGATGTACTACGCGTCGAATCGAAGCGTGGAAAGTGAGCGACTTGGTCGTACCGGGTATCAATTGGTGGTGAAGAAAAGTAACTTTGTCGCTTCGGTCCATGTATATCTTCCTCCTCATCCGGAGAAGAAAATCCAGTCAAGTTCGAGGGACGCCCCCGTTTGTTACCTGATAACTGTTGCGGCGAAACGCTAACGAGGGTATAAGCCAGCCCTTTTTTGAACGCAAGCAAGTCCATTTGGTCCAGTATTCCATTTCTAAGAGCATCTGCTCTGTATTCAAGCCAACTAGCCGTGACTGCCATGTCGAAGAAATGCATAATTACACGCAAAGTCCATTTTTTGGATTTAATAAAAATTCGATAGTACTGCAGCATTTGATCAAGAAAATCTACGCCTCCCATTCCTCTGTTATATAGTTGCACAACCTCAGGTCTATCGACTTCAATGTACCGCTTTTCCTTTTTGTCATAACGCTGCACTTTATCCGGCACGCCTATTCCAACAAAGTTTGATGCCAAATAAACACCTTTGTTGTCATACCATTTCGTAACAACTACTTTTCTGTCACGGCTGATCACCTGTTCCGCACAGCCACGGCCTTTCTTTCGCATCTCTGCATCATTCGGTAGAGGTGGATTCTGAAAACGATTGACACGAATTGTTCCAGCAGCGAGTATTTTTCTTTTCGCAAGAATTTCCAACAGTGAGTACGTTGTGAAAAAGTTGTCTGTGTACAATTTATGGCCTACCGAATCTCGTGGTACTCGCTTCAATAGCTCGAGAACAATAGCCGCGCTGAAGCCAAGTTTTTCCAAGAACGCCGGTTCGATTTCAGTGGTCGAGCCTTGATAAGCAATGAAATCGTACGGCATTCCACTTTTACCGCATAGCAGATAGAGCTTTATACCCCATGGACATGGCTTTCCTCGCATATATTGTTTCATCTGCAGACGTCCTTTGAACGGTATAATCTGCTCATCGACACAAAGTGTTTCTTCCAATTGGTGCTCCAACAAACGTTTTCGAACTGCATCCATTATTGGCCGCACACGATAAAATTTATCATTATTATGAGGTATCACATGTGTGTCTACAAGATGCAAATGCATACGAAGTGCATAAAATCGATTGCGTGACATATTCTCCGTGAATATGGGCAATGCAGTCCCTTTTTCCCAAAACATTGCGATCCGCGGAAATTTAAAAATTCCCATCATACAATGTAGTGCAAACAACTTGCGAATTTCGGCTGCGGATGTTGGTTGAAACTTCGAATTTTGTTGCACACTGTAGATATTTGTAAAATTCGCAACGTCGGTGAAAAATTGAGGTGGTAAATATTTTGAAAAATATTCGTATTCACTTTTCACATCTGTCCCTGATTCGTCAAAACTTTCAAACAATGCATCTCTTATTCGGGTATTGCTACGAGCTTTTCGCCACTCAATACTTTTTTTATCGGCTATGTTCACCAAATCATCAATTTCTGGATATATTTCAACTTGCGATTCTTTTTCTTCCATTGTATCGTTTGCAGCTGCACTCGTTGAAGCAACGGATCTCAAAATTCGCATAGAAAAATATGCATTTTCAGGCACAACGCGCAACTTCGGCCGAAATCTGCTTTCAGAAATACTGGCTTTGCTGCAGTATTCTTTTGTAATTTCTTCCTCACTCTCGTCACTACTTTCATCGGTTCCTCTTGCAGCAATTTCCTCGCCAATTCGCCTGCGGAATTTACTTCTGGCAAAAAATTCGACAGATTCAATCTGATCGTCCTCTAATCCATCGTCCATGTCAGAGAACTCCGCAATGAGCTCCAACATTTCTTCTTCCGTAAGAGGTTTGCGAAGATCCATTTTTTGTGATTTTTTTTCTTTTAGAATTATTTGCCAAATTTTAGAATAAGAGACCTTACCGTGGGTCGGGGGTAACTTGTTCACTTGTTCGCTACTGCAAAAAAACTATATTTTCTCTACCGACGCACCGGCTTTTTATTTTAGATCATCGATCGATCTTTCTTGGTAATTGGTGATCAGGAAAAATTTTGTAGAGGGGCGAAAATTGGGAAACTAGAGTTAATATAGAAATTCGGCACACCTTCCGATATTTATCGATTTATGTATTAGGAATAACCAATTTCGCGATGTGATCAATTCTAAACATTTTCCCCTGCGCTTACAGAAATCGAACATAGTTTATTGGTTTGCGTTATATATACTTCAAAAACAAAGAACAACATGTAGCCAAAGATAACCTAACACAAAAGCGCGGGAACATTTTATGAGAGTAAGTTAACTTTGATGTAGCGCCAGGTATGTTGGTCAAGCCCAAATATATTGCACATAGTGTTTCCCATATCTAAATGAAACGAGCATAGTGCACTGGTTGTAGGTTATATACCTGCAAAAACGAAGAACAACATGCAGTGCCTGATATGTGGGTCAGGCACTAAGAACATTACGCATATACATATATTTCATGTGATTAACCCCCACCCGCTCAGTATTTACCTGGGTAAATATTTGGTTTTTCCAAATGCCAATACATAAAAGATGCACATCGACATGTCCATTATGAAGAATGCAATTTCCTTTTTGAGTTTTTCTAATCTTTTTATGGGTTTCTTCATATAATATATATTTATTTACAGAGGTAAATACTGAATGTTTTAAAAGTTGAATCACTATATTTGCACCCCATGACTACCCATGTACACTCAAATGTACATTTGATTTACAGCATCTGGAACACTTATCCGAACACCAATTTCCAAAATTATTGTTTCGACGTGCTTATAAGATGTGAATGAGTAAGACTGAATTTACCTATATAGCTACGAACACTTTCAGGGACTTTATTTTATGTCCAAAATTTGAGAACGCAAAAATAATTTTTTTCTTTTGACCTTCATTAAAAAATGTCTGAAAACGACTAAAAATTTTAAAGAATCTCTCTCTGAAACTAGGCCAGCGTTGAGAGGAACTATCGTTTATTGCATTTAAAAAAAAAATTACATTAAAACGTTTTTACAATAAATTTTAAGGGGATCCCAAAGTCATGTACACTATAGTGTACATCGGTAGTGAAAGGGTTAATTAATTATCTTAATTCATAAATTTATATTTCACATAGGAATTCATTTATATTTCACACTTATATGTGCTTTCCACATTGAAGGAATATACTAATTTGAATTGAACGATTAATTTATACTTATCTTAATCTGATTTATTTATATTTCATACTTATATGTGTTTTCCTCATTGAAGGATTATTATACATTGAATTGAACGATTAACTTTTTTTTCACTTAATCTGATTTATTTATATTTCATACTTATATGTGTTTCCCATATTGAAGGATTGGTCGATAAATTTATATTTCACTTAATGTGATTTATTTATATTACACATTTACATGTGTTGTGCATATTGACGAATTATGCAAATTGTGTTGGTTTTTGATTAATTTGGTTGTTAATCGATTAAATATCTCTACAGGTGAATTTATAATTCACAGAGGGATTCATTTATACTTCACAATTATATGTGCGTTCCACATTGAAGGATTATACTAAGTTTAATTGATCGATTAATTCATATTTCACATAATCTGATTTATTTATATATCGCACTTATTATTGTTTTCCATATTGAAGGATTATACTAAGTTGAATTGAACGATTAATTTATATTTCACTTAATCGGATTTATTTATACTTCACACTTATATGTGCGTTCCACAATGAAGGTTCATACTAAGTTTAATTAAACGATTAATTTATATATCACTTAATCTGAATTATTTATATTTCACACTTATATGTAAATAACACATTCCAGGACTATACTAAATTAAATGGATCGACTAACTTATTTTACAGTTAATCTGATTTATTTATATTTCACACTTATATTTGTTTCCCATATTGTATGATTATACTAAGCTGAAGTGATCATTTAATTTATATTTCATTTAATCTAATTTATTTATATTTCACACTTATATGTGTTTTCCATATTGAAGGATTATGCTAAGTTGAATTGATCGATTAATTTCTATTTCACTTAATCTGAATTATTTATATTTCAGACTTATATATGTTTTCCATACTGAAGGATGATACAAATTGTGTTGATTTTTGATTAATTTATTTGTTAATTGATTAAATATCTTAATTTATAAATTTATATTTCACATAGGAATTCATTTATATTTCACACTTATATGTGCTTTCCACATTGAAGGAATATACTAATTTGAATTGAACGATTAATTTATACTTATCTTAATCTGATTTATTTATATTTCACACTTATATGTGTTTTCCTCATTGAAGGATTATTATAAATTGAATTGAACGATTAATTTATTTTTCACTTAATCTGATTTATTTATATTTCATACTTATATGTGTTTTCCATATTGAAGGATTATACTAAGTTGAACTGATCTATTAATTCATATTTCACTTAAGCTCATTTATTTATATTTCACACTTATTTGTGTTTTCTATATTGCAGAATTATGCAAATTATGTTGGTGTTTCATTAGTTTTTTGTTTTATCGATTAAATAACTATACTGTTTAATTTGTATTTCATATAGGGATGCATTTATATTTCACACTTATACGTGTTTTCCTCATTGAAGGATTATTATAAATTGAATTGAACGATTAACTTTTTTGCACTTAATCTGATTTATTTATATTTCATACTTATATGTGTTTCCCATATTGAAGGATTGGTCGATAAATTTATATTTCACTTAATGTGATTTATTTATATTACACATTTATATGTGTTGTGCATATTGACGAATTATGCAAATTGCGTTGGTCTTTGATTAATTTGTTTGTTAATCGATTAAATATCTATACAGGTGAATTTATATTTCAAATAGGGATTCATTTATACTTCACACTTATATGTGGTTTCCACATTGAATGGTTATAGTAAGTTTAATTGAACGATTAATTTGTATTTCACTTTATCCGATTTATTTATATTTCAAACTTTTGTGTTCCCCATATTGAGGGATTATACGAATTGTTTCATATATTTCACTTAATCTTAATTATATATAATTCACACTAATATGTAATTTCCACATTGAAGGATTATTATAAATTGAATTGATCGACTTACTTATATTTCAGTTAATCTGATTTATTTATATTTCACACTTATATGTGTTTTCCTCATTGAAGGATTATTATAAATTGAACTGAACGATTAATTTTTTTTTCACGTAATCTGATTTATTTATATTTCATACTTATATGTGTTTCCCATATTGAAGGATTGGTCGATAAATTTATATTTCACTTAATGTGATTTATATATATTACACATTTATATGTGTTGTGCATATTGAAGAATTATGCAAATTGTGTTGGTTTTTGATTAATTTCATGGTTAATCGATTAAAAATCTATCCAATTGAATTTATATTTCACAGAGGGATTCATTTATACTTCACAATTACATGTGCTTTCCACATTGAAGGATTATACTAAGTTTAATTGATCGATTAATTCATATTTCACATAATCTGATTTATTTATATATCACACTTATAATTGTTTTCCATATTGAAGGATTATACTAAGTTGAATTGATCGATTAATTTATGTTTCACTTAATCGGATTTATTTATACTTCACACTTATATGTGCGTTCCACAATGAAGGTTCATACTAAGTTTAATTGAACGATTAATTTATATATCACTTAATCTGATTTATTTATATTTCACACTTATATGTATATAACACATTCCAGGACTATACTAAATTAAATGGATCGACTAACTTATTTTGCAGTTATTCTGATTTATTTATATTTCACACTTATATTTGTTTCCCATATTGTATGATTATACTAAGCTGAAGTGATCATTTAATTTATATTTCACTTAATCTGATTTATTTATATTTCACACTTATATGTGTTTCCCATATTGAAGGTTTATACTAAGTTGAATTGATCGATTAATTTCTATTTCACTTAATCTGAATTATTTTTATTTCAGACTTATATATCTTTTCCATACTGAAGGATGATACAAATTGTGTTGATTTTTGATTAATTAGTTTGTTAATTGATTAAATATCTTAATTTATAAATTTATATTTCACTTAGGAATTTATTTATATTTCACACTTATATGTGTTTTCCTCTTTGAAGGATTATTATAAATTGAATTGAACGATTAATTTATTTTTCACTTAATCTGATTTATTTATATTTCATACTTATATGTGTTTTCCATATTGAAGGATTATACTAAGTTGAACTGATCGATTTATTCATATTTCACTTAATCTGTTTATTTATAATTCACACTTATTTGTGTTTTCTATATTGCAGGATTATACAAATTATGTTGGTGTTTCATTAGTTTTTTGTTTAATCGATTAAATAACTATACTGTTCAATTTGTATTTCATATAGCGATGCATTTATACTTCACACTTATATGCGTTTTCCACATTGAAGGATTATACTACGATTAACTGAACCATTAATTTTTATTTCACTTAATCTGATTTATTTATATTTCACACATATATGTGCTTTCCACATTGAAGGATTATTATAAATTGAATTGATCCACTAACTTATATTTCAGTTAATCTGATTTATTTATATTTCACACTTATACGTGTTTTCCTCATTGAAGGATTATTATAAATTGAATTGAACGATTAACTTTTTTTCACTTAATCTGATGTATTTATATTTCATACTTATATGTGTTTCCCATATTGAAGGATAGGTCGATAAATTTATATTTCACTTAATGTCATTTATTTATATTACACATTTATATGTGTTGTGCATATTGACGAATTATGCAAATTGCGTTGGTCTTTGATTAATTTGTTTGTTAATCGATTAAATATCTATACAGGTGAATTTATATTTCAAATAGGGATTCATTTATACTTCACACTTATGTGTGGTTTCCACATTGAATGGTTATAGTAAGTTTAATTGAACGATTAATTTGTATTTCACTTTATCTGATTTATTTATATTTCAAACTTTTGTGTTCCCCATATTGAGGGATTATACGAATTGTTTCATATATTTCACTTAATCTTAATTATATATAATTCACACTAATATGTAATTTCCACATTGAAGGATTATTATAAATTGAATTTACCAATTAACTTATATTTCACTTAATTTGATTTATTTATATTTCACACTTTTATGTGTTTCCCATATTGAAGGATTATACTAATGTCGTGTCCCAAAGCATAAAAAAAAAACATTTTAGTAGATGAGAACACTCGAGTTAATTTAACATATGTACTTGACAACTTAAAACCAAGAGATTCGACGCGACTGATCACTGAATTGCCCCCGCTAGACCAGTCAATGGTATTTATGTCCGATATTAGGCAGTAAACTTTATTCACAACGCGGATGTAAACAGTCCACACAACCTTGTCGTTTGTTGTACCGGTTGAAGCACGTGAGTAAATTAGTAAATTAGTAATTAGTAGTAAGCAATCGCCTTACATAACAATTATCATGTGAGGTTAATTATTATTGTAATCGTCGATTTCTCCACTAATCGTTCATCGCAGCCAGCTGTTGGGCTAATCACAAATTTACCGGCGGCTGCAGAACAATTCCATGGGAGGTAATTGTTTGGCAATCGCTGATTATTCTGGCAGAATGTGCCCTTGGCTGTTGCAAGAATCTTCCGCATATCGGGCCATAACATCCCTCCTCCCTTGGAAAAACTAGTTTCCGCAGGGAACTAGACGTGGAGTCCGCCTTTAGTTTAAAATACAAACTGAAAAATTTACCTCTCATTCGGTTTAGATTATTTACCCTTTTTATTACATCATTACACTCTTACATTTTTTTCATTTTACACTATCTCTCTTTTTATTTTCTTCTCATATTTAATTTCTCTTTCAACATTTATTTCTTCCTTAATATTCTTTCCTATGTTCTTTTCACCTTACATTTTTTTTTATTTTCTCTTTACGTTAAACAATTTTTTCCTTATTTTCTTTTCACAACATATCTATATTGTCTCTCATCCTTTTTTCAAATTTCTTTTTTACATTTGACTAATTTAACAGAGTATCACTACGTATTGCTTTTTTATACATTTATCGGTTATATCCATTTATTCCATTTTCACCTATTTTGCAAGTTATCGTAATCCGCTACTTACTTTTATTACATTAACAATCTATAATTATCTTGTTCCACCAAAATTCTTAATCAATTTATCTCTAGGGATTTTATTGTTTATCTAATCCCAAAAATAACAAATAATAACCACAACAAAACAAAGCAAAATTCTTTTACAATCAACAACAATCAACAACAATTCACAAATACTATCAATTTTCCTTTTATACTCGTTTTCAAATTTAAAAGTATTGTCCGAATATTAATAAAAAAAAACTTCAATAATTTTAATACTTTTTACAATCTTAGCCTTAATATTCAAATATCTGTGGGTGCCCAAAATTTCCCTAATTATATTATTACAATACAATAACTGCTCTACTATTCTAATTGTGCCAGTTGTTTCCCGACAACGGTAGGTAAATTTGTTGTTGGCAGATTTGCTGTTGTTGGAATGATGACTTCTATACCGGATGCTTGCTTGGATACCCTTGATTGAATTGGCCCCGTAAATGGTTTGCTGATGATCGTTCGAGTCTGTTCACTTTTTTGTCGCTTTAAATGGCACACTACTCCTGTTAGTACTGCTAAGGTGAAGATGCATAAACACCCGGTAGCTGATGTAGCTGCTAAGTGGACATGATGTGGAATAAATTGTCTGCTAGTCTCTTCGTTCTTAATTGCCTCCTGTTCTCGCTTCAGATCAGCCTCATTGCCTTTTCATTCTTAGTTGAAGTTCATGGCTGTCAACAGTCTTATCCTACTCTCTTTACTCTGTATAATTTCCGCTTTCTACTTATTTGATTTAGCTATGTGTACGTCATTCCAGGCTGGCAACTCCAAACGATTCAGCTGCCAAATTGAGATATTTTTCTGGCTGTCGTCTTCTGCAGCTATCCTTAGGTCTCCAATCTGTAAATGGCAGTCTTCTTCTATTGATAACACCCATGTAGCTGATAGTACTCCAATTGTAGTTGGTGAATTTCGGCAGCTCACCTCTAATTTTGTTTTTTCGGATACCACAAATGGCCAATGGCTCCTCGTCATTATTCGAACTAGATTGTTCCATTTCGGTATAACTCGATTTTTACATGCTCTCGAGTTCACATTGAAGCTTCGGAAAAGCTTTAATACGCAATTTTCTCCAATTGCTGTCAAGGTCGGGCCCAATTGTGGACAAAGGAATTGTGGCTGTTCGGCGGAGGTCGAAAGCTGCTGGCACCCTTGATACAGCTAATAACTCATTAGGACATACTGCCGTTCACGGTTGTTAGCGGCTACAAATTCGACACCTACATAATATATGTGATACCCCGCGTCGTCTATTGTAACAGGAATTGTATATATCTTGTGGATATCGAACGCAACTCTTTGTGGCTGGGGAATTTCAATCCGGATCAACATCCCTTGATTTACTGGAAGGGATATCACTTTTGCAATCTGCGTCAAATACTTGAAGTTCTGGAATTTCTCATCTAAATCCAATTGACGAGTGGCGTTCCTCATTATTTCGCTCATTTCCCGAGTGTGAATAATTAATGGATGTAGTTTTCCGACACTCAGAGCGACGAACATACTGATTATATTTTCCTGCATCTCACTGATTTCTCGTCATCAGTGTAAT
Organism: Dioctria rufipes; assembly: GCA_963924295.1. Lineage (NCBI taxonomy): Eukaryota > Metazoa > Arthropoda > Insecta > Diptera > Asilidae > Dioctria > Dioctria rufipes. The sequence continues at coordinate 58,930 of CAWUPM010001302.1, forward strand.
TAATTCGATCATTTCTAATCTGAGCTGCAATGCCGACATTTCACGATATTGACCCTGTTGTGCTTTCACTAATATTGAGATTTTGTCACCTAGCTGCACTCGTTCTGCTGCCGCCTTTAATCTGGTAGCATTAAATACGTCGAATGTAGTCTTGATGACCGTTATTTGGTCCTTTAGCAGAGTGAAGATTAGGTTCTCTCTTCCGCTAAAATCATCTAGGGCTGCATAGATCTCTTCTGAGTCTGCATCATCCATTGTCCCGAAAACGTATTTGAATGCTGATCCTAGTCCTAATATTAAAAGTTATTTCGATTTTTGCATGTCCGTCCGTCCGTCCGTCCGTCCGTCCGTCTGTGCGTACGATAACTCGAGAACGCGTATACTTAAAGAGCTGAAATTTTGTACACGGACTTTAAAAAAAAATTAAAATTAAGTTCTAAAATGAGACAAATCGGGCAACTCCTTCATGGGGTTGCCATATAAAAATTTCGTTTTCCGCTATATATTTGGACACTGCCTGAGAACGCATCGACGTAGAGAGCTGAAATTTCGTACATGATGTTTTTACTACATTAGCAAATAAAACTTCAAAAATGGACTAAATCGGGCAACTCCTTCTTGGTGTTGCCAAATAAAAATTTCGGTTTTTTACGTATACTTTGAAAACGATCAGTCCAAAACATTTTTATTGTACTAAAAACTTCTGCAGAATACGAAATCCTATAAAATTGGTTATTACCATTTTTTCTATGCGACAAACTGTTCTAGAAATATATGCGAAAAACAACTTCAACATCAATACTTGAATAGATCGGTGACCATACGAAATTTAATACGGGCATTCATCTAGGGTATCATAAGAATTGGTCTTAGACCAATTCTAGCTTTTTTACTTGTTAATTTTAATTTTAATTCCTTCTCAACCTTTCTTATATATTTTTTTTTCACTATACTTACTATTCCTTTGGATCGACTGCCTTATCTTCATATCTTCTCGCCCTTCGTTGCGTAATCTTCTTTACGAATCCGTGTGTGCCTTGTACGTGTTTATATTCTATAATAAAAGAAACAAACCAAGAGGAAGAAGAGAAAAAGGTATTTAAATTAATTAATTAATCCAATTCCGCCAATTCCAAAATTATTACCTCGTGCTGCACTCCGTTCAGGCTTCCGTCTTTCTGATATGATCCAATTTTATGCTAAAACTATTCATTATATTTCCTCAATGGATTCGTGTGAATCTTCTTGAGCTTTTTTCCTTGAAGGATAGTAACGTTCTCAGGACTGTGAATGTAAATTACTTCGTAAGGGCCTTTGAAAATTTCAGATAACTTCCCCACTCGAGCTAAATCTTTCACCAAAACCTTATCCCCCACATGTATGGCTTCTGTCCTGGCTGTATTATCATAATAGCTTTTCACAGATAGCTTGCTTTTGAGTAAGTTTTCCCTGGCCAGTTCAAACGCTTTTTGTAACTTGAACCGCAACACCGAATGATACTTATCAGTATTGTACACTGGTTCAGGTTTATGCTGTAAGCTAGGGATTTCTGATACAAATCCGGAAAGAGTTTCCATGGGTGTTAGCTTTGAACCAGCATGTACCGTGTTATTGTAAGCATGAGCTTCTGTCCTCAAAAGTTATCGCAGTTCTGGGGTTCCCGCTTTACAAAACTTCTCAAGTAGTTAGCTAACGTAGAATGTTGCCGCTCTACCGCATTGGACTGTGGGTGATATGCGGTGGTTTGCAGTTTCTTTATCTTAAGCATTTTGCAAAGAGCCTTTAAAACTTCGCCTGTAAAGTTGGCTCCTTGATGAGTCACTAGCTGCGTGGGTAATGAGTAACGACTAATGATTTGCTCGAACAAGACCTGAGCCCCGGTCTTCGCTTTTTGGTCTGGTATGGCCACAAAGTCAACAAATCTAGTCAGATCATCCATCATGGTCAGAATATACTTATTACCACTATGACTAGTAAGCTACGACCCCACTAAGTCTACGTATACCTTGTCGAATGGTTTTTCTGAAATTTCTGTTACCAGTGACGGCATTTTAATCGCTCTGGATTGCTTATTTCTCTGGCATTTCGCACAACACCTGACATGTTTGGCGATGTCCTTCTTCATGCCCTTCCAACGATAGCACCTTTTTATTCTTTCCAAGGTTTTATTTCGCCCAAAGTGCCCTCCGAGTCGCGAGTCACGAAAATCTTTCAGTATTAACTCGACGTCTTTTCGGTCAGACACATTCTGTGGTTTTGAGCTTTTTTGTAGCCTTACTTCCTTATCCTGAGTCTCCTCTATTGTTTCCCATTTATCTTCGGATTCCGGAGAAGGGTATTGTTTCCTCTTTCCGTCATTTGTATCTTTCTTAGCCTGTGCTCGAGTAACTGCACAACATGAATATTCCTTACTACGCTTTTCCTCAGTATGCTCTATATCCCTGCGAACTCTGCTAAGAACACCCGCATTGCCATTTTCCCTACCTTTCTAGTAGATAATGTGGTATCCTTAACCTTAAAAACACCTTGGAGAGGCTGATGATCATTTATGATTTTAAAATATCTTCCCAGTAAGTAGCATTTATAATTGCGTACAGCCCATACAATGGCTAACAATTCCCGTTCCGTGGTAGAATAGCTCTTCTCAGCTTGGTTCAAAGTGCGGCTGGCATAATTAACTGGCCTACCTTCTTGTTTTAGGACTGCTCCTAGAGATTCTACGCTCGCATCCGTGATGAGAGTGAACTCCTTATTAAAATTTGGATAAATTAATACTGGCGGCGAAGTGAGAGCTTCTTTACTGACCTTAAACGAGTTCTCACATTTTAACCCCCAATTGACTTCACCCTTTTCCTCAGAAGGTTATTAATTGGAGCCAGAATTTTTGAAAAATTGGGAACAAATTTACGATAGTAGTTTGCCAACCCCAAGAAAGACTGAACCTGTCTCACTGTTTTTGGTCGGGGGAAGTTTTGTACCACTTCTACTAACTTTCTGTTAGGTTGTACACCTTTCTCCGAACAAACATGCCCGAGATATTCTTCCTCCTTTTTCAGGAATTGACATTTAGGAGGTTGTAGTTCTAAGTTATGTTCCCTAAATCTCTGAAATACTTCTCGTAAGTTTCTGTTATGTTCATCCAGATTCTTCGCGAAAATCACTACGTCATCAAGGTAGACAAAGCACTTAATCCCCTGAAGACTTGTTAATATCCCATTGAATAAAGATTGAAAGAATGAAAGTGCCGTTTTCAATCCGAATGGCAATCTCTTGTAGTGGAAGTGACTGAAGTTTGTGCTAAAAGCTGTGTTTTCACGATCTGCCGGATCCACCAACACCTGGTGTTAACCATTTGCAAGATCTAAGGTAGTAAAGTACCTAGAAAGAGCTAATCTATACAGAATATCCTCAACCCGTGGTAGTGGATAAGAAAAAGGAATACAGACTTTGTTGAGTTCGCGAAAGTCCACACAAAATCTATACTTTCTCTTACATGCTTCCTCAGTTACCTTTTTCGGTATGAATAAGACCGGAAAATTGAACGGGCTGTTACTATGTTCGATTATGTCATTCTACAAATACTTGTTAAGCTCCTCCTGACATTCCTCTCTGTGGGCTTCAGGCATTCTATAATGCTTTTTGTTTATGGGCACGGTGTTGGCCATCAAGGGAAGTTTTAACATTCTCGTCGGAGTGTACGTCAGTTTATCCCCAGGTAAGTGAAATATATCGCTGTATTCGTAACAGGTTTGCATTACTGCTTCCCTCTCTTTCGAATTCAGCTCCTCCCCCAACTGCAGCGATTTTTTTATTACTTGAAATCGTTGCCGAGTGATTTTTATTCTACCCGCGGGATTTCTTATTAGTCTTACCAAATACTTATTTAAGCGTTCCAGCTTAGGCTTAAAATATTTTTTTTTCGATTGCCTCTGTCCTAGCATTGACAATTCCTACAAGGGCTTGTCCGTTACTGGGCCTAATCAGGGTATTCCCACAATACAAACCGGGGCATATTTCTTCTGCCATACATACCAGTCCAGTTCAGTATCGCTCGAGGCTTCAATTCTCTCATCCAAGCGCATTGGTCTTTTGGTGTCCTGAAATTTGAGAAAAGAGGCAGAGAGTACAGTTTCGGTTCCTATAGATTTCCTCCTATAGTGATTGTTTCTTGGGCTTGTATGGGCGCAATTCCTTTTATTTTACTTTCGTTAATTATATTGCGTGAAGATCCCGTATCTACTAATAATACTAACTTACCTTGTGGTCCTTTGTCTGCGTCGACTGTGATTAAATAATTATTTAATGAACCTAATTCTACTGCACTGTTTTTATCTCTGGTTAACTGGGTATACTCCGATTCTATTAATTGAAGGCAGCCGCGGAAAGATTACCCAGCTGCCGCCCCTCGTTTCTCACATGAACCCTAGTTCCATGCTCTGCTAGGTACTTTCTTAAACATATATCCGTGTAATGGTCACTTGTCTTACGAAACTGACAATGAAGAACAACTATTCTCTGAGCGAATTCTATCACTGTATCTGCGAACCTGACTTTCTGGTTCCTGCAACTTGGCGCCTCATGCCCATAGTTTCGGCATTTAGTCCAGTAGGGAGGCTGCTTTCTCCACTGGCATTCTTTAGCAAAGTGTCCCGGCTGTCCGCATTTAAAGCAGTTGACCGTTCTAGGCTGCTGCGTTGCTCTGATTGGAGTTTCCCAGTTTCTTGCCGGTCTCCGTATTTCTTAGGCAGGCTTTGGAATTTGGTTCTGCCTGACCTCGCTAAAGTTTACGGGCTTCCAACTTTCCTGTGGTGTTTCCATGGCATGTTCCGGTGCTTTTTTCCAGGCCCTTGGTTCCATGGCCTGAAGCCTTTCCGAAGTAGAGTGCTTCCTCTCGAACTTCTTCTTGTGCTTCGAATTTTCTTCCAGTTAAGTATACCCGTGTGGCCTGAGTGCCGACACCAGCTTTAAAAGTAGCTACCGCCTCGGCTTCTAGCTCCGCTATCAAACCTGCATCCTTATTGGGGTATTTGGCTGATACCGCACACTTAATCTGCTCCAGCAGCTCCATCATCCTATGTGCAAATTCATTAATATCATCACCAGGTCTCTGCCTACAGGCTAACATTTCAATGCGTAGTTCATCGAAAGATTTCCGTGGCATGTAGACTGTTTTAATCGTCTACTGCAAAGATGGCAAATCCTTTAGCTCTTATTAGATAGTAAGCGTCATCCGGCAAACGGTATTTTATGCATTTAATAAAAATGCTTTGCTCTGCTGCTTCCAGTCTATCGTGCAAGTCTTTGCTGCAACTGAGGAAACGAAAAACTTCTTTTGCCAACTTTGGAGACCTCTCCCCTGAAAACAATGGCACGTATTTAGAGAACAAGTCCATGATTTTCTCGTAGGCCTCTGCCATGTTGCTCTTTAGAGGTGCTTTTGACTTGACAGATTTTGTTCTGGGTTTATTTCGACCTTGTTCCGTACTATTACTGGACGTTTTTGCTGTGTGTCTTTAAACGTCCCAGAGGTCCCCTTTTATCCTGTTGCTGTTCCCAGAATACTAATTTACTTGGGTTCCACCTCTTACTCGTGCTCGCCTTATGAACTCCTTTATTAGAATTTTCCTGTGATGTTTGGTCGAATTCCAATTCTTTCTCTAGTTCTGCTGTAGTTTCCTCAGCCTCCTTTAGCTGTAGCTTGTGCGAGTTTATGTTCTTTAATAGACTTTTTTTTTCTGGATTTTTTCCAATGCTTCTGCTTCTATTTCACGACTCTGGATAACTTCGAATGCTGCTGTCACTAAATGATCTAAAGCTTCGCCTTTTGTACCTTTTTAGCATTCTCATTCAATTCCTCTCTTAATTTCTTCGCTTCTTCTTCTGTCCATCTGTTTTGTAACTCTCCTGTTATATGCTCCTCTACATATTGCCACTCCTGTTCATAATTCTGCAATATTGCCTGACATTCTTTAAGTTCCTGTGTTTTGAGCTCTAATTCCCTTTCCTGGGCCTGATAGCGTGCTAATTCTTCCCTAGTTAAAATATTACTCCTACCCGTGGACATTTAGGTTTTATGACCGAGCTGTTATACTAATAACATCGATATCTATGTTGAATATTAATGCGACGACCTGACCGACATTCCGACAAAGATCATTCCCTCTGCCTCTGATCTTTCACTGGAAGTAGTTAAGTGTAAATAACTCTACTCGACCCCATTAAATCCGGGTAACATGACGATTAAATACCCTTACTATGTATTAATGAGAGCAGCAAAAAAAAGAAAAAAAAAAACAAACCCCACAAACCAATATTCATTCAACTAGACTCTCACTCTCGCCTAGCTAGCATATATCTATTTTAATTTACTTGCACCATATATAAAATTATTAAATTTTGCGTGAACCCAAATAATAAAAGAAACTCCAAAAAACTTTAACACATCTTAAAATTAACACTTTATCTGTAATAAAATTCTAGCAGGCGATAATTCGCCGAAATTTTCTAGTTAATGGCGTCTTACGACAGCCGATGTTTTTTGATTAAACAATTAAGTAAAATTTATTAAAACAAAATTATTTTTATTAAGTAAAAGGTAAAATACAGATAAATTCAAATTATTTTTACCTTAAATTTACCGGCTGCGCCACAATGTCTTGTCCCAAAAAAAAAAAAAATAAAAGACATTTGAATAAATGAGAACGCTCGAATTAATTTAACTTAAGTACTTCTGTATTTACTATTAAAAACTGACCTAACGCAATAGGTAATTAAATATTCCGAACCGAATGGAGCTTGACAACTTAAAACAAAGAGATACGACGCGACTGATCACTGAATTGCCCCCGCCACACCAGTCACTGGTCTTTTATGTCCGATATTGGGAAGTAAACTTTACCCAAAACGCGGATGTAAACAAACGACACAGCCACGTCCTTTGTTCTAAGTTTAGTTGATCAATTAATTTATATTTCACTTAATCTGATTTATTTATATATCACACTTATATGTGTTTTCCATATTGAAGGATTATACTAAGTTGAATTGAACGATTAATTTATACTTCACTTAATCAGATTTATTTATATTCCATACTTATATTTGTTTTCCATATTGAGGGATTATACTAATTTGAATTGATTGATTAATTTATATTTCACTTGAGCTGATTTACTTATATTTCAAATTTATATGTGTTGTCCATATTGAAGGCTTATACAAATTGTGTTCCTCTTTGATTAACTTGTCGCTTAATCGATTAAATATGTATACAGGTTAATTTATATTTGACATAGGGATTCATTTATATTTCACACTTATATCTGCTTTCCACATTGAAGTGTTATACTAAGTATAATTGAACGATTAATTTATGTTTCACTTAATCAGATTTATTTTTAGTTCACACTTTTATGTGTTTCCCATATTGGGGGATTATACTAAGTTGAAGAGATCAATTAATTTATATTACACTTAATCTGATTATACAAATTGTGTTGGTCTTTGATTAATTTGTTGGTTAATTGAATAAATAACTGTATGGGTTAATTTATATTTCACATAGGGATTCATTTATACTTCACACTTATATGTGCTCTCCACATTGAAGGATTATTATAAATTGAATTGTTCGACTAACTTATATTTCATTTAAGCTGATTTATTTATATTTCACACTTTTATGTGTTTCCCATATTGAAGGATTATACTAAGTTGAAGTGATCAATTAATTTATATTTCACTTAATCTGATATATTTATATTTCACTTAATCTGATTTATTTAGATTTCGCACTTATATGAGTTTCCCATATTGAAAGATTATACAAATTGTGTTGGTCTTTGATTAATTTGTTGGTTAATCGATTAAATATCTATACAGGGTAATTTATATTTCACTTAGGGGGTCATTTATACTATTCACTCATATGTACTTTCCACGTTGAATGGATATACTAAATTTAATTGAACGATTAATAAATATTTCACTTAATCAGATTTATTTATATTTCACAATTTCCATGTGTTTTCCATATTGAAGTATTATACAAATTATGTTGGTCTTTGATTAATTTGATGGTTAATCGATTAAATATCTATACAGGTTAATTTATATTTCACATAGGCATTCATTTATACTTCACAGTTATATGTGCTTTCCACATTGAAGGTGTTATATAGCTGTACGTGTATATTTGTTGTTTTAATAACACTAACCGTGGTTTCGGCCCTTAGTTGTTTCGCTGGTACTCCAGTTTCTTTCTCCTTTTTTTTGTTTCACGGATTAAGATGTATAGCCACTTATATTTGGTTTAACTCTTTTTATTTTGAACCTTTTTATCTTTTTGTTTCCATATATTAACACTTTTTTATATGTTGTAACTCTTTATTAACAATACCTAGTTACTATGATTATTTTTACACTTACGCCCGAGAGAATTAGAACATATTTTTTTTTTAACTACTACAAACTAACTAAATGCTTTCGGATCTTTTTATTATGTTGATTCGTTACAATTCACAAAAAACTTCCTCTTAAAATATCAGACCGCCGATTTTTCCTATTCGATTAGTTCTTCAAAAACCTAAAACACTGACTTCTACGATTTACCGTTTAACAAACGCCCGCCAACATACCAAAATAACAACTCCCGATCCGCCGTAATCAAAATTTTAAAATCAACTCAACTCATGATCACATTCATCGTGATCAACAGCCGTTGTTCAGGTTAGAAAATGCTAAATTGCATTTTCTTATCCTGAGAAAATTTTACTTTTTAATTCTGGACATGTTTGAACATGTCCAGAATTATTCGCGTTGAACGATGGCTGCAAAAATGTAATCTTACACTTTTTAAAACATCAGCCACCGTTTGAAATCGCGACGCGCATATACATACAATGCATTTATGCGGCGCGCGTTTCTTATCGTGAAAGCTTTTACACAATATGTATGTACGTATGTACATACATATTGAATTTTTTCACGGCAAATTGTACTGAAGGTACGATTTGCTTTTTGATTTATTTTTTTAATTAAATTGTTGAAATGACAAATTTTGCTGTATGCAAAAGTTGTCGTGAAAATTTTTAAGTAAAACGACTTGGGTTGTAAACTGAAACTTTTGTTTTTCCCAAGTTGTTTTATGAGAAAAATTTTATAAATTATGTGGAATGTGAAGAAAATTGCTGATGCAATTTTCTTCATAGATTTAAGAGATAAGCCAACCATGTTTTAAGCATGGTTAGCTTAGGTGAAAAAATTAATGAATAAGATTTTTATTTTCTTCCCCTTTTTTCAGGTTTTTTATTGTATTTTATATATATATTTTATATATTATATTATATATTAGGTATATAACAATCCTTCCCCCTGAGAAAAAGGGAATTATTCTTTGAAGAGGAATAATTCTCAGGGAAGTTGTTGTGGGTGCGTTTTTTGGCGGGCGGTTCTTGGTTGGCTTTCGGTTGAGTTTTTACAGGAATGTATAATGCTCATATATTTTTCTAAGCATTCGCTAATCAAATTTCATGTTTTTTTTTTTTTTTTTTTTTTTAATTAAGTGTACGGTTTCCTTAGTCCTATTATCTAGCTCTACTTATTTATTTATTTATTTATATCTACTTTTAATGCATATTTTCTTTTTCCTTTATTTTTATCTAACGCCTTTTAATTTTTTCTTGGTTATCTTATTGTTTTTTTTTTGTATTATTTTTATTTGCTATTTTTCTATTTGTAATGTTAGTATTTTAACTTTTTATTTTATATCTATTTAGCATAGTTATTTATGTTATTGTATTTTAATATCTTATTTGCTAAATTATTATTTTTTGTATTGCTTAATGCTACTATATATTAGTTATTTGTTATTTATTACTATTAATAACCCTTTTTTTTTGTATATAAATTTTGATTATATTTTAATTGGTTATATAGTTGTTTTAATTCTACTCTTTTATGCTTTTTTTTTCTTCTATTTTCTAATTCCTAGAGCTTTTAACCTATTTTGTTGAGAACTTCCGAATTGTGTTTTCTTTTGAGATATATTTTCTTTCTCTTAATGTCTAGTTTTTATTTCACTTATTTTCTATCAGCCTGTGTAGTAAAAGCAGAGGGGCTGTGCTTGTAACAACCTACGATTATGGATCTTTTTGATTATACTACTTGTATAGATCTCGCTCTGTGGAGACTTGAGTACGTTTTAATTTTTCTTGGGATCTTGCGTAAACCGGTTCCATGGGGGTGTTTTCAGCAATGGGCTGTTGTCTTCGTTTAGCAGCCCATGTCATGAATGCCGGTACGATATACTTTGCTACTGCCACCACAGATGTACTTAGCAACAAGAGTCCGGTCATTGATATGGATGTAATTGAGAGTATATGAGGAATCTTGGCCTTTGGTCCAAAGTGAATGTTGTTCACTTTGGTACGGATTTCTTCTAGAGATTTTGTATCCAGGTGGATACGTTGGTTTGTATCATCTCCTAGGAGTAATGTTGTGAGTTTTTCAAAGTTTTTAGGAGCGGGTACTTTGGATATATAATCTGCCAATACCTCTTGAGTCTCGTTTGTGCCTGGGAAGTAGTTTGGTTGGAGGATTTTAAGCGGATGCAGATTTTCTGCTTCATAATAAAGTGTATGAGGCCCTATTTGTAAGGAACATGGTTCGTTGATTGTCATGATTCCTTGTCCTGCGAGACGATGAGTGAGCAGCTTTTGTGTACAGGTTATTTGTACTATAGTGGTTTCGGTTAAGGAGTACAGCCACTAATTCGGTCTATTAACTTTTATTATTGTGTCTCTTGGGAGAACTTGGGCTCTGATGCTACATTGTGGGTGGTCACCCAGTGGATTGAATAGAAGTTTGATAACACATTCATCTGTTTTTGTAGCTTTGGTGAGTGGTGTATTTAGCTTACCAATCCACGTATCCTCATCGATTCCCTTTGAAATTTTTTTGAAAGATCTCAGATTTTCTGGCTTCAGCAGCAGAAATTCCTGGGTCTGGATTTGACTTGCCACATGGGAAAATTCGATATCAGGTATTAATGAGTGGTTTGGATCCACCCGTATGGGAAAACATCTAATCTGTTGGATTTTCATCTTGGGGATATTAAAAATGGGGAGTTTGATTCGGATAACTAATTTGTCCTGTAACAAATGTGTCTTAACATCTGCTGTTTGATACAGAACTGACAAACAGTCCTGTAGATTGGGACAGGTGGAGTGAGATTTGTGATAAATCTCTACCAAATGATTTGGGGAAATTAAAAGGGGATGAATTTGATTATTTCTACTGGACACTATTATGTCCAGTAGAGCTTGTTGTCTAAATTCCAACTCCATCATTTGTAATGTTAGACTAGAAACGATCTCTTGTCTTATTTGGTGGGCTATCAAATCATCCGTTGTATTCTGCAGATGGTTAATCTGATTGATTATCTGGTGTTATCGTTCAGACAGTGAGGATAAGGGTTTTCGAATTTGGTCAAACGTGGTTTTTATTACACTGATCTGTTGGTTTTCCAGATCAGCTAAGGTTTGAGTATTTACCTCTAATTCGCTTAGTCGGCTGTACACCTCTTGTTCGTTCCCGCTATCCATAGTGCCAAAGAGATAGTGCATCGCATTACCTATGCCATCAAAGATGGATCGGGGCTTGCGTGACTTAGGCACTGCCTCTTTAATGACATTGGTGCGTCTCTTAATGTTTTCCATCAGGGCATGTACATGTTTGGTTTGTAGGGTACATAGATCTTGATCGAAGGATTTGTTACCACATAATTGATGAACGTAGTGTTCCGCACGTTCCGCCAGTTTTGTCTGATTGTCCAACTCGCCCAGATCTAACTCAGTGATGACGCTCCAAGTCTCGTGGTAAAGTGATAGGCTTCCAGGGTCCTCAAATAGTACTCCCGTATTATTTAGGGGCGTTATAGAGTAAGGTTCCTCCGCGAGGGCTCCTATTGTGGTCAGGAACAGTCCGTAGAGAATTATTGACTGCATTGTTATCTAGGAGAGGATAGGATAGGATATTAAAATGGGCTTTCTGTTGACTCTGTAGCTTATGTTCTATTGTTCTTTAATTTAATGTATGTATGTACCTTAACACTATTTAGCTTCTATGGACACCTATTTATTCGTAGAAAGGTTTTAGACGGTTGTTATGTACCGTCACCTCTCGTTTGCGAATTTTAATTGTAGTGTTTACTGAACTGGGGATGCCGGTTACCGTATAGGGTCCTACCCAAACCTGGGAGAGCTTATGTTTTCGACTCTCGCTCTTGAGTAGAACCTTGTCTCCTCTGTGAAATGTCAGGGGACGTACAGCGTTGTCGTAGTAATTTTTCGAGCGCTGTTTACTCATCAGAAGATTTTTCGTGCCATGGCGTAAGACTTCTGAAGCTTATACCTGAGAATATGGTAGTAGCTCTCGTGATTATACACGGGTTCGGGGTCTCGCCTTAAGTTGGACGGAACGTCCGCTGTAAAGCCGTAGAGGCAGCCCATGGGAGTGTCCCTTCGTGTACACTGTTATTGTACACGAAAGCAGCGGTTCGCAGATAATTATCCCATGAGCTGGGATTTTCGTCCACTATAGTTCGTAGATATTCAACCAATGGTCTATGTGCAAGTTCGAGTGCTCCATTTGATTGGGGATGATAAGCTGAGGTCTGCAGCTTATTTATCCTGAGGAGTTTGCATACCTTTTTGAATAGGTCACTCAGGAAATTACTTCCCTGATCGGTGACTATTCTTTTGGGAATGCGGTAGCGTGTGACGATTTCGTCGAAGAAAATTTGCGCTACCGTTATAGCTTCCCCATTCGGTATGGCATATCAATCTACAAATTTCGTGAGGTTATCCTGAAACGTTAATATATATTTGTTTCCGGATTCTGCCTCCTCTAGTGGGCCGACTATGTCTAAATAGATTTTATCGAATGGTTGTTCCGCTATGTCTGTAATCACCATCGGCATTTTATACTGCGGTGAGGCCTTCATGGTTTGACATTTGGCACACCGCTTAATGTGCTTTTTGATGTCACTAGGCATGTGCCTCCACCAGTACTTTCTTCGGATCCGTTTATAGGTTTTATCACTCCCTGGTGGCCACCAAAGAGAGAATCATGATAATCCTTTAGGATTAATTGAATCTCCTCTGGGCTTGTGATTACCTCAGGGGGACGAGTTTCGTCTTTAATTTGTGGATTGGTACTAGGTGGACTATCAAGGTCCTCTGCCGCTTCTGGATGATGAGTTTGTTCTTTTTGTTTGGACTGGCTGTCTTGATTTGTTCCACTTTCCTGAATGTTTCGTGTCTGGGCTCTGGTTACTGCATTGCATTGCAGATACTCCTTTTGGTCCGGTGAGTGTTTTTCCTCCTCTATATCCGAGTCCATTTGGTGGTGGACTATAGCTTCTACCGTGAAGGTTGCAGTTTCCTTGTCTTTATTATTATCCCGTGGAATGCGGCTTAAAGCGTCGGCATTCATGTTGTACTTTCCGGACTTATACTCAATTTTATAATTAGGCAATTGGCTGGTCACTTCCTACCTCTCCTTGAGAGAGAACTGCTCCAAGAGCCTCGCTGCTGGCGTCTGTGGTAAAGTTAAAGGGTTTTGAAAAATCGGGATATATTAAGAGTGGAGGGGAAATTAAAGCGTCCTTAATGCTTTGAAATGCCTCTTGGCATTTCTCAGTCCACTTAAACTTTACATCCTTTCGGAGTAAGTTTGTTAGAGGACGTACTGTTTTCGAAAAATCGGGTATGAATTTTCTGTAGTAATTGGCAAGGCCCAAAAAGATTGGACTTGCCTTACTGTCTTAGGAATGGGGAAAGTTTGGACGCATGCCGTTTTGCTAGGGTCAGGTAGTGCTCCTTGGTTAGAACATTGGTGTCCTAAGTACACTACCTCGCGCCTGAGAAATTGACATTTCTCAGGTTGTAGTTTCAGGCTATTTTCTCTTAACCTGTCAAAGACTTTGCGAAGCTTTTCGTTGTGGTCTGCCAGACTTTTTCCATAGATGACGATGTCATCTAAGTAGACGAAACAGGCCTTGTAGGCCAGTTAATATGAAATTCATTAAACGCTGAAATGTGGCCGGGGCTCCTTTGAGCCCGAACGGCATGCGTGTGAATTCATAATGCCCGTAGTTGGTACTGAAAGCGGTTTTTGCTCGATCTTTCGGATCGACGAGTACCTGATGATAGCCATTGGCTAGGTCTAGGGTGGTGAAGTATCTTGAATGGCCCAGTTGATCGAGGATATCCTCAATTCGTGGTAGCGGGAAGGCGTCGCCGATCGTTTTTTCGTTCAACTTACGGAAATAAACGACGACACGCCACCTTTTCTCACCATCTGGTCCCGCTTTTTTGGGGACGACTAGCAGTGGCGAGTTCCATGGGCTTTTGCTGGGCTGCACAATGTCGTTGTCCAGCATTTCTCTGAGTTGCTCATTTATGACATTTCGCTATGTCTCTGGTAACCGGTACATCTTTTGATTAATAGGTGCTTGGTCTTGCACCAGAGGGATGTCGTGGGTGATGGCGTTGGTATGTGTAAGCCTGTCACCCTTTAAAAAGAATATGTCATAATATTCGTAACAGAGATGTGTTATTGAGGCTTTTTCCTCAGAATTTAAAGTTCCATCCAGACTGAGTTCTTGCTCTAATCTGGTGAGGCGGGGCTGAATACTGGTGTCTTCTTGTTCGGCATCGTTTGGGAACAAGTACCTTATATGTTGTAGGGTGGTCGTCTGATCGGCGCTTATTGCCCTGTTTGTATTGTTCTTAAATCTAGATCTATTATTATTATCCCTATTCATTTGACCTCTTAACCTATTTCTTTGATATATGAGTGGCGCTGAGCCAGAGGGATCTGCGGGAGTTGCTACCGGCAGACCGTTTGTGTGCTGGCCAGCGCCTGACGTTGGGGTTTTCATGAAGGACCCGCAAGCGTCTTGAAGCTGTTTCTTGTTACTGCTTGGTTGACCTGGGCTCTTATGCCCTATTTTCTTAATCTTAGGTTTAATTATATTTTGATGCTCACCATCGCCACCATTTCGACTCATGGGATTCAAAGGATGGGCTGTTGTAATATTTTTATCTGGCTGGTCTGGTTTGATGGGGACGACAGTGTAGTCTTTAATGGGAACCAGCTTTAGGTTCACGCTTTTCAGGACTACTTGTGAACTGCGTGTGTTGAGGATTCCTATAGGGACTGCTTTTAACCCAGCTGAGAGCAAGCTGTTCGCTAAGAAGACTCCGTCGTCTATTTCTTTTGACAGACTGAGCATTTCTTCCTGCAACTGCAATGGAACTTTGACTACGATCTGAGACCTTGCTGGTATGCACACAGGTTCATTTAAATTTACCTGATGCTGGCCAGTCTTACAAGCTCACCCTTATCGCGTTCTTGCCGACTTCTTCTGAATGAGAAGTTTTGAGAACATTTCGGGTAGAAGGTGTATCCCCGTCGGGTTTAATATCTTCTACCAGTGTCTCTTTGTTGACTGTGTTTTGTGAACACGGGTTGTCCGATGCGGTTTCTAGTGGAACAGTAAACTCTTCTGGATTAGTTTCCGTGCGAGGAAATCGCAGAACCTTGTTGGGTCCCTCAACATTACAGTTTTTGGCTAGGAAATCATTTCCTAGCAAGCCGTCGTCAGAAATACCTGGGATGTTTTTTACCACCTGAAAGTTGCAAGGTAAGTTACTTTTTAGCATGAAGTTTCCTTGGCAACTTCCTAAGGTTTTTCCGGTGCCAAAAGGGCTTTGAAGCGTTAGTTTTTTGTTGGGGTTTATTAGCTCGCGAGATTTGAGAGTTTTTTTCTTAATTATACTGATCTCAGCGCCGGTGTCCACTATTAGCTGGGCCTGACCATTTAGACCTATGTCTAAAGGAAGTCTGGCGGTGGGCACACTGAAGTTGGGCGGCTGAGAAGAGGGGGGTTTTGGGTCAACTCTTTGTCGTTTCCCTGTTTTTTATCCTCCCATTTTTGCTTTTGTCGACATTCGTCGATCTTATGTCCACGGCGCCCACAAAAATCACATTTTTGTCTTATGTTAAAGACTCTGGGGCCTTTTGTATTGTTCGGGTCTGACTGTGGTTGATTGTTAGGCGATCCTCGTGTGAAACGATTTACAGACTGTGTTTGGTTGTTTCGGCAGTCGCGAATGGCATGCCCGTAACTTCTACAGTTAGTGCAGAAGGGGGTGTTTTTGCGTTTTAGACACTCCGTGTAGGTGTGGCCCCGCTTCTGGCAGAAATTACAGGTGATGTTTTGTACCAGATTTTGTGTATCCGGTTGTCTAGAATCCCTTCGTGGAAACGGTGGGCGTAGTGGTGGAGCATATACGTATGGGGGATTGTTAAACTGCCTGGGCTCTTGTGCTCGTGGTGATGCATACATGGGTGGCTGTGGTGCTTGATTGTAAGGAGTTCGGCTGAGAGCCCGAACTCGAAGACTAGGGTCTATTGGTGCCATTGGATATGGCTGTTGCGTTAGCGGCGTTTGGACGAAAACTGTGCCTGTTTGCAGCTTTTCCATGTCTAGAGCCTTTTGTATCAGCTGCTCTAGATCATTTTCTACCAGCGTGAGGAAGTACTGGCATAGGTGGGGATTGTTCACTCCACTTTTGAGGGCATTCTTGGCGAAGTCCGCCAACTGTGTCTTCACAGCTGGGGCTGCCGTTGCTCCGTACTTCCGTACCGCTGCCTCGTTGCAAAGCATCAACAACTGCTTCACTCTTGTTGTGAAGGCAGTGAGAGTTTCCAACGGGTTTTGCCTCATTGTGATCAATTTGTTGACCAACTCTTGGTACGATTCTCGTGGTAGGTAGGTTCTGTTCAGACGTTCCTCCACCTCACTAAAAGTAGTTGGAACGTCCGAAGCAAACAGCTGATAAGCATCGCCACGAAGTCTTGTGGGCAAGATATGTAGGAAGGCTGGTTTGTTTGTAGCTCACGACCTAGCTGTGGGGTATTTTCACCCGAAAACAGAGGAACTAGTTGTGCCGTGAGCTTGGCCACCTTCGCATAATCTTCCATTGTGATTATCTTTTTATTTAAACTTTTGTAGGGTAGTCTACTTGTGCTTTGTCGTGTTTCAGGGCTGGTTTCTGTACTAGAATCCGTGAAGGATACTTCTAGCCAGCCACTAAGGAGATTTTCGGCGGTTGTTTGGTCCGCTTCGTCACCACCAATATCACTGTCACTTTCAGCGCTTACAGCTACACTGGCTGAGCTCTTATCCAAACCTGGTGAACGTGAAAGCCCGGCAAATTCGATAAGCTCCTGTTTGAATCGCTCTGTATCTTTTTTAAATTTTTCGATTTTTGTCAGCCTCTGCTCTCTGCCTTGACTTAATCTATGGTCAAGAGCGTCGCAGTGCGTGACAGTGAGCTTATCGGATTCACGTGCCTTTTCTAACAACTTATCTAAAAACTTATCTAGACTTACTTTAGATACAACTGTGGGCCCTGTTAAAACGGTACCGCTTCGAAGGCGAACTCCTTTTCCTTCTTGCTGTGATGGGTCTGGATTCTGGCACCCTTGGCTACCTGGTTGTGCTGCGTCGTCTTCTGTGGCGTTGTCTGTACCTTCCCGGAGGTGTTGTAAATTCTCACCTGGGGATTGCTCCGCGTCGGATGAAGGTGTAGAGTTTGATCTCGTGCCTGTCTTAGGTGCCGGTTTCGAGTTTCCTTCTGACATATGCGTCCCGCGTTGTCCAAAAGGGGGGCTTCCAGCCTTCTTGGAGTATTCCCTTCTGGAATGTTTCTTGCTACTAGGGGGGCTCCTGCCGTCTTATTTCCCTTGGATGAGATTGAAAGGGGGGTTTTTGCCGACTTCGAGATCCCTTTCAATCCTGGAACGAAGTTTTTCTTTTGTGGCTTCTGTTTGCTGCCGGGGGGGGGCCCTAGGCCGACTTATTTCCCCTGGATATGGTTGAAAGGGGGGCTTAAAGCCTTCTTGGAAATCCCCTTCAACCCAGGAACGATGATATCTTCCTTCTGGAGTTGATTTTGATTGGGCCTCTCTTCGTTATCCTCCTCCTCGCTGCTGGAAAGGGGCTTCTGGTGTTCGGTGATGAATTCCAATCTGGAGGTCCAAGTCTCTTAATGCTGTCTTTTCACTCACTGGGGTGAACGCTTGCTCGCCTGGAGCAGAGGCGCCTATAGATGATATCTACCCCGAGCGTTGTGGGTGACGTGGCCTTATAACTTGGCTAGCGTCACAGGTTCCCCGTAGATTCGTGTAGGACCAAGGCTTTTCAAGCGTTTACGATCGTTTAACTTGACAAAGCTTCCTTGATCTTACCGGCTGCACCAATTGTTATATAGCTGTATGTATATATTTTTTGTTTTAATAACACTAACCGTGGTTTCGGCCCTTAGTTGTTTCGCTGGTACTCAAGTTTCTTTCTCCTTTTGTTTTTGTTTCACGGATTAAGATGTATAGCCACTTATATTTGGTTTAACCCTTTTTATTTTGAACCTTTTTATCTTTTTGTTTCCATATATTAACACTTTTTTATATGTTGTAACTCTTTATTAACAATACCTAGTTACTATGATTATTTTTACACTTACGCCCGAGAGAATTAGAATATATCTTTTTTTTTAACTAATACAAACTAAATGCTTTCGGATCTTTTTATTATGTTGATTCGTTACTATTCATAAAAAACTTCCTCTTAAAATATCAGACCGCCGATTTTTCCTATTCGACTAGTTCTTCAAAAACCTAAAACACTGACTTTTATAATTTACCGTTCAACAAACGCCCGCCAACATACCAAAAAACCAACTCCCGATCCGCCGTAATCAAAATTTTAAAATCAACTCAACTCATGATCACATTCATCGTGATCAAGAGCCGTTGTTCAGGTTAGAAAATGCTACATTGCATTTTCTTATCCTGAGAAAATTTTACTTTTTAATTCTGGACATGTTTGAACATGTCCTGAATTATTCGCGTTGAACGATGGCTGCAAAAATGTAATCTTACACTTTTTAAAACACCAGCCACCGTTTGAAATCGCGACGCGCATATACATACAATGCATTTATCCGGCGCGCGTTTCTTATCGTGAAAGCTTTTACACAATATGTATGTACGTATGTACATACATATTGAATTTTTTCACGGCAAATTGTACTGAAGGTACGATTTGCTTTTTGATTTATTTTTTTAATTAAATTGTTGAAATGACAAATTTTGCTGAATGCAAAATTTGTCGTGAAAATTTTTAAGTAAAACGACTTGGGTTGTAAACTGAAACTTTTGTTTTTCCCAAGTTGTTTTATGAGAAAAATTTTATAAATTATGTGGAATGTGAAGAAAATTGCTGATGCAATTTTCTTCATAGATTTAAGAGATAAGCCAACCATGTTTTAAGCATGGTTAGCTTAGGTGAAAAAATAAATGAATATGATTTTTATTTTCTTCCCTTTTTTTAGGTTTTTTATTGTATTTTATATATATATTTTATATATTATATATTAGGTATATAACAAAGGATTATACTAAGTTTAATTGATCGATTTATTTATATTTCATTTAATTTCGTTTATTTATATTTCACACACATAAGTGTTTTCCACACTGAAGTGTTATTATAAATTGAATTTACAAATTAACCTATATTTCACTTAATTTGATTTATTTATATTTCACACTTTTATGTGTTTCCCATATTGAAGGATTATACTAATGTCGTGTTCCAAAGCATAAAAAAAATAAAACACATTTTAGTAGATGAGAACACTCGAGTTAATTTAACATATGTACTTGACAACTTAAAGCCAAGAGATTCGACGCGACTGATCACTGAATTGTCACCGCCAGACCAGTCAATGGTATTTATGTCCGATATTAGGCATTAAACTTTACTCACAGCGCGGATGTAAACAGTCGACACAACCTTGTCGTTTGTTCTACCGGTTGCAGCACGTGAGTAACTTAGTAGTAAGCAATTGTCTTACATAACAATTACCATGTGAGGTTAATTATTATTGTAATCGTCGATTTCTCCACTAAGCGTTCATCGCAGCTAATCATCGGGCTAATCACAAATTTACCGACGGCTGCAGAACAATTCCATGGGAGGTAATTGTTTGGCAATCGCTGATTATTCTGGCAGACTGTGCCCTTGGCTGTTGCAAGAATCTTCCGCATATCGGGCCATAACATCCCTCCTCCCTTGGAAAAACTAGTTTCCGCAGGGAACTAGACCTGGAGTCCGCCTTTAGTTTAAACTACAAACTGAAAAATTTACCACTCATTCGGTATAGATTATTTACACTTTTTATTACATCATTACACTCTTAAATTTTTTCATTTTACACTATCTCTCTTTTTATTTTCTTCTCATATTTAATTTCTCTTTCAACATTTATTTCTTCCTTAATATTCTTTCCTACGTTCTTTTCACCTTACATTTTTTTTTATTTTCTCTTTACATTAAACAATTTTTCCTTATTTTCGTTTCACAACATAACTATATTGTCTCTCATCCTTTTTTTCAAATTTCTTTTTTACATTTGACTAATTTAACAGAGTATCACTACGTATTGCTTTTTTATACATTTATCGGTTATATCCATTTATTCCATTTTCACCTATTTTGCAAGTTATCGTAATCCGCTACTTACTTTTATTACATTAACAATCTATAATTATCTTGTTCCACCAAAATTCTTAATCAATTTATCTCTAGGGATTTTATTGTTTATCTAATCCCAAAAATAACAAATAATAACCACAACAAAACAAAGCAAAATTCTTTCACAAACAACAACAATCAACAACAATTCACAAATACTATCAATTTTCCTTTTATACTCGTTTTCAAATTTAAAAGTATTGTCCGAATATTAATAAAAAAAAAACTTCAATAATTTTAATACTTTTTACAATCTTAGCCTTAATATTCAAATTTCTGTGGGTGCCCAAAATTTCCCTAATTATATTATTACAATACAATAACTACTCTACTATTCTAATTGTGCCAGTTGTTTCCCGACAACGGTAGGTAAATTTGACTTCTATACCGGATTCTGCTTGCTTGGATACCCTCGGTTGAATTGGCCCCGTAAATGGTTTGCTGATGATCGTTCGAGTCTGTTCACTTTTTTGTCACTTTAAATGGCACACTACTCCTGTTAGTACTGCTAAGATGAAGATGCATAAACACCCGGTAGCTGATGTAGCTGCTAAGTGGACATGATGTGGAATAAATTGTCTGCTGCTCTCTTCGTTCTTAATTGCCTCCTGTTCTCGCTTCAGATCAGCCTCATTATCTTTTCATCATTAGTTGAAGTTCATGGCTGTCAACAGTCTTATCTTACTCTCTCTACTCAGTATAATTTCTGGTTTCTACTTATTTGATTTAGCTATGTGTACGTCATTCCAGGCTGGCAACTCCAAACAATTCGGCTGCCAAATTGAGATATTTTTCTGGCTGTCGTCTTCGCGCAGCTATCCTTAGGTCTCCAATCTGTAAATGGCAGTGTTCTTCTATTGATAACACCCATGTAGATGATAGTACTCCAATTGTAGTTGGTGAATTTCGGCAGCTCACCTCTAATTTTGTTTTTTTCGGATACCACAAATGGCCAATGGCTCCTCGTCATTATTCGAACTAGATTGTTCTATTTCGCTATAACGCGATTTTTACATGCTCTCGAGTTCACATTGAAGCTTCGGAAAAGGTTTAATACGCAATTTTCTCCAATTGCTGTGAAGGTCGGGCCCAATTGTGGACAAAGGAATTGTGGCTGTCCGGCGAAGGTCGAAAGCTGCTGGCACCCTTGGTACAGCTGATAACTCATTAGGACATACTGCCGTTCACGGTTGTTAGCGGCTACAAATTCGTCACCCAGATAATATATGTGATACCCCGCGTCGTCTATTGTAACAGGAATTGTATATATCTTGTGGATATCGAACGCAACTGTTTGTGGCTGGGGATTTTCAATCCGGATCAATATCCCTTGATTTACTGAAAGGGATTTCACTTTTGCAATCTGCGTCAACAACTGGAAGTTCTGGAATTTCTCATCTAAATCCAATTGACGAGTGGCGTTCCTCATTATTTCGCTAACTTCCCGAGCGTGAATAATCAATGGATGTAGTTTTCCGACACTCAGAGCGACCAACATACTGATTATATTTTCCTGCATCTTACTGATTTCTCGCAGATGAAGAGTCATCAGTGTAATTACTTCGCTCATTTCTAATCTGAGCTGCAATGCCGACAATTCACGATATTGACCCTGTTGTCCTTTTACTAATATTGAGATTTTGTTACCTAGCTCCACTCGTTCTGCTGCCGCTTGTAATCTGGTATAATTAAATGCGTCGAATGTAGCCTTGGTGACCGTTATTTGGGCCTTTAACAGAGTGAAGGTTAGGTTTTCTCTTCCGCTAAAATCATCGAGGGCTGCATGGATCTCTTCTGAGTCTGCATCATCCATTGTCCCGAAAACGTATTTGAATGCTGATCCTAATCCATCATAGCTTGAACGTATGCTTCGTCGTGGTGAATCACTCTGGGTATGGTGCAGCAGTTCCTCGTTTTGCCTCTTAATTTTCGAGACCCAACTTCTTATCTCCTTGGCCGCTATGGTGCACCTGGATACTATTCCGTCGTGTGTCACTTCCAAACATAACTGCGTAATTAGGTTAGTGCAATTACTTACAAATTCCATGTTCTCTGTTAGATCCGGCATTTCCACCTTGGACAGGATAGTCCAGTGCTTGTTGTAGAAATTGACTTTTCCAAGATGCTCGAACAATACTCCTGTATGGGGTATCGGTTGGATATTATAGCCTGTTTTCTCTGCCTCCAGCAAGGTGACGAGTGCAAATATTACCGTTATAACTGTTTGCATCTTGATAACTAAACCCTATTCTAATCTATGGCAACCCTTATTCTTATTTTTGCTATAACTATATACTTTAAATTTGTCTCTTTAAATCTTGTTTCTTTGACTAGTCTTGTTTTTTTTTACCTCTCTTTTAAATATATTACTTCTTTTGCAAATTGCTCCTTTAAGTCTGTTATTTTTTTTTTTTTAATTTCTTACTTAAATTGTCTTTATCTCTTTCTCTCTTTGTTTTTGTTACTTCTTTTTAATTTTAATTTTAATTCCTTCTCAACCTTTCTTATATATTTTTTTTCACTATACTTACTATTCCTTTGGATCGACTGCCTTATTTTCTTATCTTCTCGCCCTTCGTAGCGTAATCTTCTTTACGAATCCGTGTGTGCCTTGTACGTGTTTATATTCTATAATAAAAGAAACAAACTAAGAGGAAGAAGAGAAAAAGGTATTAAAATTAATTAATTAATCCAATTCCGCCAATTCCAAAATTATTACCTCGTGCTGCACTCCGTTCAGGCTTCCGTCTTTCTGATATGATCCAATTTTATGCTAAAACTATTCATTATATTTCCTCAATGGATTCGTGTGAATCTTCTTGAGCTTTTTTCCTTGAAGGATAGTAACGTTCTCAGGACTGTGAATGTAAATTACTTCGTAAGGGCCTTTGAAAATTTCAGATAACTTCTCCACTCGAGCTAAATCTTTCACCAAAACTTTATCCCCCACATGTATGGCTTCTGGCCTGGCTGTATTATGATTATACCTTTTCGCAGATAGCTTGCTTTTGAGTAAGTTTTCCCTGGCCAGTTCAAACGCTTTTTGTAACTTGAACCGCAACACCGAATGATACTTATCAGTATTGTATACTGGTTCAGGTTTATGCTGTAAGCTAGGGATTTCTGATACAAATCCGGAAAGAGTTTCCATGGGTGTTAGCTTTGAACCAGCATGTACCGTGTTATTGTAAGCATGAGCTGCTGTCCTCAAAAGTTATCTCAGTTCTGGGGTTCCCGGTTTACAAAACTTCTCAAGTAGTTAGCTAACGTAGAATGTTGCCGCTCTACCGCATTGGACTGTGGGTGATAGGCGGTGGTTTGCAGTTTCTTTATCTTAAGCATTTTGCAAAGAGCCTTTAAAACTTCGCCTGTAAAGTTGGCTCCTTGATCAGTCACTAGCTGCTTGGGTAATGAGTAACGACTAATGATTTGCTCGAACAAGACCTGAGCCCCGGTCTTCGCTTCTTGGTCTGGTATGGCCACAAAGTCAACAAATCTAGTCAGATCATCCATCATGGTCAGAATATACTTGTTACCACTATGACTAGCAGGCTACGACCCCACTAAGTCTACGTATACCTTGTCGAATGGTTTTTCTGAAATTTCTGTTACCAGTGACGGCATTTTAATCGCTCTGGATTGCTTATTTCTCTGGCATTTCGCACAGCACCTGACATGTTCGGCAATGTCCTTCTTCATGCCCTTCCAACGATTGCACCTTTTTATTCTTTCCAAGGTTTTATTTCGCCCAAAGGGCCCTCCGAGTCGCGAGTCATGAAAATCTTTCAGTATTAAGTCGACGTCTTTTGGGTCAGACACATTCTGTGGTTTTGAGCTTTTTTGTAGCCTTACTTCCTTATCCTGAGTCTCCTCTATTGTTTACCATTCATCTTCGGATTCCGGAGAAGGGTATTGTTTCCTCTTTCCGTCATTTGTATCTTTCTTAGCCTGTGCTCGAGTAACTGCACAACATGAATATTCCTTACTACGCTTTTCCTCAGTTTGCTCTATATCCCTGCGAACTCTGCGAAGAGCACCCGCATTGACATTTTCCCTACCTTTCTTGTAGATAATTTCAAAATCAAACTCCGAAAGTTTTTCGTGAAATCTCACCATGCGAGATGTGGTATCCTTAACCTTAAAAACACCTTGGAGAGGCTGATGATCATTTATGATTTTAAAATAACTTCCCAGTAAGTAGCATTTATAATTGCGTACATCCCATACAATGGCTAACAATTCCCGTTCCGTGGTAGAATAGTTCTTCTCAGCTTTGTTCAAGGTGCGGCTGGCATAATTAACTGGCCTACCTTCTTGTTTTAGGACTGCTCCTGGAGATTCCCCGCTCGCATCCGGAGAGTGAACTCCTTATTAAAATTTGGATAAATTAATACTGGCGGCGAAGTGAGAGCTTCCTTAATGACCTTAAAGCAGTTCTCACATTCTGACCCCCAATTGAACTTCACCCTTTTCCTCAGA
The DNA here is from genome assembly GCA_963924295.1 of Dioctria rufipes. Taxonomy (NCBI): domain Eukaryota; kingdom Metazoa; phylum Arthropoda; class Insecta; order Diptera; family Asilidae; genus Dioctria; species Dioctria rufipes. The sequence continues at coordinate 84,077 of CAWUPM010001302.1, forward strand.
AGGTTATTAATTGGAGCCAGAATTTTTGAAAAATTGGGAACAAATTTACGATAGTAGTTTTCCAACCCCAAGAAAGACTGAACCTGTCTCACTGTTTTTGGTCGGGGGAAGTTTTATACCAGTTCTACTAACTTTTTGTCAGGTTGTACACCTTTCTCCGAACAAACATGCCCGAGATATACTTCCTCCTTTTTCAGGAATTGACATTTAGGAGGTTGTAGTTCTAAGTTGTGTTCCCTAAATCTCTGAAATACTTCTCGTAACTGTCTGTTATATTCATTCAGATTATCCGCGAAAATCACTACGTCATCATGGTAGACAAAGCACTTAATCCCCTGAAGACTTGTTAATATCCTATTGAATAAAGATTGAAAGAATGAAAGTACCGTTTTCAATCCGAATGGCAATCTCTTGTAGTGCAAGTGGCTGAAGTTTGTGCAAAAAGCTGTGTTTTCACGATCTGCCGGATCCACCAACACTTGGTGTTAACCATTTGCAAGATCTAAGGTAGCAAAGTTCCTAAAAAGAGCTAATCTATACAGAATATCCTCAACCCGTGGTAGTGGATAAGAAAAAGGAATACAGACTTTGTTGAGTTCGCGAAAGTCCACACACAACCTATACTTTCTCTTACCTGCTTCATCAGTTCCCTTTTTCGGTATTAATAAGACCGGAAAATTGAACGGGCTGTTACTATGTTCGATTATGTCATCCTACAAATACTTGTTAAGCTGCTCCTGACATTCCTCTCTGTGGGCTTCAGGCATTCTATATTGCTTTTTGTTTATGGGCACGGTGTTGGCCATCAAGGGAAGTTTTAACATTCTCGTCGGAGTGTACGTCAGTTTATCCCCAGGTAAGTGAAATATATCGCTGTATTCGTAACAGGTTTGTATTACTGCTTCTCTCTCTTCCGAATTCAGCTCCTCCCCCAACTCCAGCGATTTTTTCATTACTTGAAATCGTTGCTGAGTGATTTTCATTCTACCCGCGGGATTTCTTAATGGTCTTACCAAATACTTATTTAAGCGTTCCAGCTTAGGCTTAAATTTTTTTTTTTTTTTTTCGATTGCCTCTGTCCTAGCATTGACAATTTCTACTAAGGCTTGTCCGTTACTGGGCCTAATCAGGGTATTCCCACAATACAAACCGGGGCATATTTCTTCTGCCATACATACCAGTCCAGTTCAGAATCGCTCGAGACTTCAAATCTTATCAACTGCTCACTTTTTGGATCCAAGCGCATTGGTCTTTTGGTGTCCTGAAATTTGAGAAAAGAGCCAGAGAGTACAGTTTCGGTTCCTAACGATTTTCTCTGTGTATCAAACAATCCTCCTATAGTGATTGTTTCTTGGGTTTGTATGGGCGTAATTCCTTTTATTTTATTTTCCTTAATTATATTGCGTGAAGATCCCGTATCTACTAATAATACTAACTTACCTTCTGGTCCTTTGTCTGCGTCGACTGTGATTAAACAATTATTTAATGAACCTAATTCTACTACAGTATTTTCATCTCTGGTTGACTGGGTATACTCCGATTCTATTAATTGAAGGCAGCCGCAGAAAGAGTACCCAGCTGCCGCCCCTCGTTTCTCACATGAGCCCTAGTTCCATGCTCTGCTAGGTACTTTCTTAAACATATATCCGTGTAATGGTCACTTGTCTTACAAAACTGACAATGGAGAACAACTCTTCTCTGAGCGAATTCTATCACTACATCTGCGAGCCTGACTTGCTGGTTCCTGCAACTTGGCGCCTCATGCCCAGAGTTTCGGCATTTAGTCCAGTAGGGAGGCTGCTTTCTCCACCGGCATTCTTTAGCAAAGTGTCCCGGCTGTCCGCATTTAAAGCAGTTGACCGTTCTAGGCTGCTGCGTTACTCTGATTGGAGTTTCCCAGCTTCTTGCCGGTCTCCGTATTGCTTGGACAGGCTTTGGAATTTGTTTCTGCCTGACCTCGCTAAAGTTTACGGGCTTCCAACTTTCCTGTGGTGTTTCCATGGCATGTTCCGGTGCTTTTTTCCAGGCCCTTGGTTCCATGGCCTGAAGCCTTTCCAAATATTTTTCGAAGTAGAGAGCTTCCTCTCAAACTTCTTCTTGTGCTTCGAATTTTCTTCCAGTTAAGTATACCCGTGTGGCCTGACTGCCGACACCAGCTTTAAAAGTAGCTACCGGGTCGACTTCTAGCTCCGCTATCAAACCTCCATCCTTATTTGGGTATTTGGCTGATACCGCAGACTTAATCTTGTCCAGCAGCTCCACCATCCTATGTGCAAATTCATTAATATCAGCACCAGGTCTCTGCCTACAGGCTAACATTTCAATGCGTAGTTCATCGAAAGATTTCCGTGGCATGTAGGCTGTTTTAATCGCCTGCTGCAAAGATGGAAAATCCTTTAGCTCTTATTAGATAGTAAGCGTCATCCGGCAAACGGTATTTTATGCATTCAATAAAAATGCTTTCCTCTGCTGCTTCCAGTCCTCCCCTATATATTGCCAGTTCTGTTTATCATTCTGCAATATTGCCTGACATTCTTTAATTTCCTGTGTTTTGAGCTCTAATTCCCTTTCCTGGGCCTGATAGCGTGCTAATTCTTCCCTAGTTAAGATATTACTCCTATTTGTGGACATTTATGTTTTATGAACGAGCTGTTATATAAATAGTATCGATACCCCGGCGAAGAATGTCCCCTACAACTCTTATCTATGTTGAATATTAATGCGATGACCTGACCGACATTCCGACAAAGATCATTCCCTATGTCTCTGATATTTCACTGGAAGAAGTTAACTGAAAACAAACTTTACTCGAGACCATTAAATCCATACAGCATGACGATTAAATACCCTTACAATGTATTAATGAGAGCAGCAAGAAAAACGAAAACAAACCCCCCACATCTATATTCAATCAACTAGATTCTCACTCTCGCCTAGCTAGCATATACCTATTTTAATTTACTTGCACCATATATTAAATTATTAAATTTTGCGTGAACCCAAAATAATAAAAGAAACTACAAAAAACTTTAACACATCTTAAAATTAACACTTTTTTGAAATAAAATTATAGCAGGCGATAACTCGCCGAAATTTTCTAGTTAATGGCGTCTTACGACAGCCGATGTTTTTTCATTAAACAATTAAGAAAAATGTATTAAAACAAACATTTTTATTAAGTAAAAGGTAAAATACAGATAAATTCAAATAATTTTTACCTTAAATTTACCGGCTGCGCCACAATGTCGTGTCCCAAAGCAATAAAATAAAAGACATTTGAATAAATGAGAACACTCGAATTAATTTAACATATGTACTTCTTTATTTACTATTAAAAACTGACCTAACGCAATAGCTAATTAAATATACCGAACCGAATGGGGCTTGACAACTTAAAACAAAGAGATACGACGCGAATGATCACTGAATTTGTTGTATTTGCTTGTGTGCCGTGCTCCTGATGGAGAGTACACAACTTCTATCGGAACTAAAAGGAAACCGAAAGATTGCGTATTCGGGTTTAATAATAAAAAACATACAATCACTAGGTTTTTGTTTATTCGTAACTAATCTGAGCTTTCCTAATTTTGAAACACGAACTAAACTCTTCTTTGTTTTTAACAAACTTCGATTTCTTCTTAATTTCACAACTCGGGATTTTTCTAAGTTTCACAACTAGGTTTTTTTCTTAATGTCACAACATAGATTTTTTCTTAATTTCACAACTAGATCTTTTCTTATTTTCACAACTTGGATATCTTTTCTTAATTTCACAACTTGGAATCTTTTCTTAATTTTACAACTAGGATTTATCCACGAACGATACTCGGCGGGTTCCAAAAACATAACTCCCCGAGGTTTGGGCAAATTTCACCCAGGTACCCACGATATCTTGCAAAAAGCTTTTTTTCTTTTTACTTTCTCACGACCGACGATGAAAGATCGTACGTGAGAATATGTGAATCATTTTATGTGCATTAAATTTGCACGACGAAAAATTATATCCGATTACACGGCATGTAGGTAGGTACACCGTGTGAGTGGAGTGAATTACTGATAACGAAATGCAATTTATGCTAAATTGCATTTTGTTACGACATGCAAATGCATTTTTAAATGCATTTGAAATTTTTGAATGCGAGTAAAAAATTTTAATGAAAATTTAAATTTGAATGATTTTTTGTTTTCAGGGTCGAGTTTTCAATACATCTGTGACGTCGTTTGCTCGGTCGGTCGGAATTGCTCGGGCGCCAATAGTTCGGTCGGTAGCAAAACGTCAGGGCTTGACTTTGGGTAGCTTCAGTGGAGTGAGGGTCCAAATGACAACAGTGGAGTTGAATTTAAGAGATTTCTTTTTATTCTTCTTGCGTCCCTATTATAAATGTAAAATAGTTTTTATATTAGTGAATTTATTTGATAATGCTTCTAATTTTAGTGTGGGTCAGGAGAGATTTCCGTTGTACACGTACTAGCTAGTGGTTTCCGTTGTTCACGTACTACCACTAACCCTCCGTTGTTCACGTACTGGTGACAGGATAGTTTTTCCGTTGGACACGTACTGACTATTGGATTCCGTTTGTACACGTACTACCAGTAGCTCTCCGTTCTTCACGTACTGACTTTTGGGATGGCTTTCCGTTGGACACGTACTGACTATTTGGATTCCGTTTACACACGTACTACCAGTAGCTCTCCGTTTTTCACGTACTTGCTTTATAGGCAGGGGTGGAGGTGAGGTAGGATTTTCTAGGTCTCCCGGACAGGCCAGTTCAACTTGCTAGAAATTCTTGGTAGGAAATTCGGGTAGGCGGATGAAGGTGTCTAGTGAATCTACATTGCCCTACTTATAGCATCAATTCAAAAAGCTATTGTGAATCACAAGAAGGAAAATTTTCTATATAAAACTTCACTCATACATTTCTAATTATCTATCTATGTACAGGTTCGTTACATCTCCCCCCCTGTTCGGAGGAATTTTCGTTCGTAGAACAGAATTCATTTGGTAATTTCATAATATATTTTAATTAATAAAGTAATTACATTTCAGAATATATATTTAAAAAAAACTAAAAGCCTACTTCATATTTAGCACGGTACATGTCCAAAAAAAAACTTAAATGGTAATTCTAATTCGTTTCCTTATTTTTGGCAATTGCTGTCCGCCTTCTCCTTCCGTCTGTCGTCTTTTTTGGTTTTGTCTTTCTTGCTTTCTTTATTTTACCTCTTTCCTGCGGGCTAGTTTGGTGGCGTGGCTGATCATAGCAATTTTTGGGATGATTGCCTGGTGGATGGTTCGTCTGAGGGTGGGGTGTGTGCTACCATGGTTGACTGCTGCCGTAGTGCTAGTGGTTCCGAGTAGAGCTAGTGCATTCGTAGTAGAGCTAGGCGGTCGTCGGTTTAGAAGCGTCTTCTTCGGGATTAGTGTACTTGCATCCCATGGTGGCCTCTCTGTCTGTACTGTTGCTTCAGTCTTAGCTGGTTTCGTGGCTGATGTTTGACTGGTGTTTGGTTGGCGTATTGGTTCCCGGCGATTGGTAAACACTCTGGCTGGTGTAGTGCGTTTCCTTTTGGTCGGATCTGCTGTATACGGCAATACGGCTTTTGGTACTGGCACAGGTCTTCTGGGGGCTATCTTCTTGGAAGATATCGGGAATGGTTCTAGCGACAGATTTCGCATTTTTTCCTTAATATCGCTCATGGTGGCGGTTGCTTGAGAACTGATGTCTGACCTATTGAGCGTGCTATTTATAGTAGCTTCCTGTAACGGTTTTAGGTCTTTGACGTGTACGGTGAGGGGTTTCGTTCTTTCTTTGGATTGTTTCTTGATTTGGTAAATCACAGGAGAAGTAATCTTACTGACAATGTATGGTCCAGAGTATTTTGGTGCTAATTTAGCTGAGAAGTGTTTGTGTGCTGCCGACAGGGGATACTCCTTCTTGTAAACGCAAGAGTTTAATGTTGGCTTCCATTCCCTGCGTCGTAAGTTGTAGTGACGTTGCTGGTGAGAGAACGCTCTACTTAGGTTGGTTCGGACGAGTTCATAGATTTCGGACATTCTTTGATGGTGTTTTCCTGGGCTTTCTTGTCGTGTGTTCGGACTGTGGTTCTTATCATATGGTGTTCGGAACTCCCTTCCACAATTTAAGAATGCAGGAGAGTAGCCGGTAGACTGGTGTACACTGGTATTTAAGCAGAACATGATTTCTGGCAAATGTTCCGCCCATTTTCGATGGTCTCTTTTAGTATACTGTGCAATCATTGTTTCAACTATCCTGTTGATACGCTCCGTAGAATTTGCCTGTGGGGTATACGGGGGGGTGAGACGGTGTTTTACTTCGTACTCTTTTAGCACTGCCTTGAATTGTCGACTGGTATATTGTGTTCCATTGTCCGAGATCAATACTTTAGGACATCCATGGCGGAAAATTATACGTTCCCTCAGAATTCTGGCAACTGCTGTAGCTGTAGCTTGCCTCAAAGGTTGCATCTCTACCCATTTGGTGAACTTGTCCTGGTACACTAGGATATGTGTGTAGCCTTGGCTAGTTCTGGGCAGGGGTCCCACCAGGTCTGTAGTCACTATTTCCCAAGGTTCTTCTACTTTAGTCCAGTGCATTAGTCCTGGTGTTTTGCATTGCGGGGGTTTATATTGCATACAGGTCGAGCATTTTCGAACGTATTTAGCGATGTCTCTGTACATCCCTGGCCAGTAGTATCGTCGCGCGATGCGTGTAATTGTTTTAGCTATTCCCATATGGCCGGCGGAAACATCATCGTGATTTTCGAAGAGGATCTTTTCTCGCTGCGGTGTCGGAATACATAATTTCCAGGCAGTGTCGGCATTGGATTTGTCGAAATCCATTCGGTCGTATATGTGCCGGTACAGCTGACCAGTTGTAATGATATAGTCGGGGTATTTGTCTGGATGCTGACTGACTTCTTCAAATTTGCTCAGGTACCATCGACAAATTTGGGGTGGCGGTATATTACAGATGTCTTCTGGTAGGCACTCGGCGGTCGGATTTCTGGACAGAGCGTCGGCGACTCTATTAAATGTGCCTTTCCTATATCGGACGGAAAAATCAAATTGCTGCAATTCTAGTGCCCAACGTGCTAGTCTTCCGGACGGGTTTTGTAAAGAGTTCAGCCATTTGAGTGCTTGGTGGTCAGTGATTACTTCGAATGTATATCCCTCTAGGTATGGTTTCATTTTAGGTATACCCCATATGATTGCCAAGCATTCCTTCTCCGTAGCCGAATACTTCTTCTCTGCTTCGCTGAGTGTTCTACTAGCATATGCTATCACCTTTTCTGTCTCGTTGAACTTCTGAACTAATACAACACCTAGTCCATCACCACTTGCTTCAGTTTGTAGTGTAAATGGTAGGTTGAAATCTGGGCATGCTAATACTGGAGCCTCGGTGAGCTTCTTTCTGAGTGCCATGAATGCATTCTCTTGGGCAGTACACCATTCCCATTTTCTTCTCTTTTTGAGTAGCATATTCAACGGGGCTGTAATTTTAGCGAAGTCTTGAATAAAACGTCGGTACCAGGATGCTAATCCTAGAAATTGTCTCAGTTCTCTTACGTTTGTAGGAGTTTTAAAGTTCCATACTGCGGAGACCTTTTCGGGGTCGACTGTGATGCCTCCTTGTCCTACTATGTGTCCCAGATACTTTATCTCTTTCTGGCAAAAAGAGCATTTATCTGGATTGAGCTTTAAATTAGCCAGTCGGAGTTTTTGGAAGACTTTCCGCAGATGATTTAGGTGGTCTTCAAGCGTGCGACTGAATACGATGATGTCGTCTAAGTACGCTAGAGCGAATGAATCCATTTCTGGGCTGATAACTCGGTCGAGTAGTCGTTGGAATGTTGCTGGTGCGGAGTGTAACCCAAAAGGCATTACAGTGAACTGAAACAGTCCGCGGCCTGGTACTGTGAAGGCAGTCTTAGGTTTGCTTTCGGCTGTTAGTGGTACTTGCCAGTACCCATGCTTTAGGTCTAGAGTAGAAATATATCGTGCTCCTTGCAGTTTATCCAGTGTCGGTTGTACTTGTGGAAGCGGGTAGGCATCTTTTACTGAGATTTTGTTGAGTTCTCGGAAATCCACGCAGAATCTGTTCTCGCCATTTTTCTTCTTAACTATGACTACGGGCGAGCTGTATGGACTGGTTGATGGCTCGATAATCTTGTCTTTCAACATTTTATCGACCTCGGTATTTATTATCAACTGGATTCTCGGATTTCTGGGGATATATCGCTGTTTCACTGGTTCAGCTGAACTTATTCGGATTCGGTGTTCTATCAGTGACGTAGTTGCTGTCAAGCTGGAGAATTTGGGCATCTCTTCCCTCAGAAAATTGTCCAAGGTTTGTTTCTCTGTTTCTTGAATCATGCAAACAGCTGGTTCTGCGGTAGTGAATGTTTCAGAGAATACAGTGAGACTTATACCTACTTCGAGCATTAAGTCCATGCCCACTATCATATCTTCCGTCAGAGCTGGTAAGATCAAAAACTTGTGGTAGAAATTTTGTCCATTTATGTTGAAATGTAGCCCCATCTAATGTTTAATTTTAACTTCGGTGCCATTGGCTAGACGGGCTTTTCTCTGGCTACTTTTATGGAGCACTACTCCACTGTGTAAGCATTTCTGGTATGTTTCTTCTGATATGTATGAACATACCGAGCCGGTATCAATCAGAGCCTTCAGGTCGAGATTTGGTAATTTTACGTCTAGGAATATTCGGTTGTCTTCTTGTGTGCGTTTGGCTTTGCTGTTCTGTCTGACAGTTTGGTTACACTGGTCGTATTCCCTTCCATCTACTCGGTTCGTTGAGGCCCATTGGTTGGCGGGCGTAGCTGGCCTCTTACGGGCTGCGTCCGCTGCCTGTTTCCCTGTTGGCACTGACATTCTCTAGATAGTTGCCCGTGTTTACCACAGAATGAGCAAAACTTGACTGGAGGTCTATCACATTGGAAACGGTTATGGCCTGGTTGTCTACACCTCCAGCAACAAGTCTCTCTGTTGTAATTGCCAATTGTGAACACCCTTCCTTGTCTTCTTGTCGGTTCTTGCATCTCTTTACTCATCCTGCCCTGTCTTTCTTCGGTGCGGATTTCTTCGTATTCATCACAGAGCTCTAATAAGCGTGTTAAGCTTGTAAAGTCGTGACGACGTACATAGAACTTGTATTCGCTTCGGAGATTCTGGTATATTCGCTCTAGTTGATCGGTACGTGGAAGCTCCGCATGTCTTCTCATCAGTGTTTGGATCTCTGTAACACATTTTCTTGCCGTTTCCCCTCCTTTCTGTTTTCGGTTTGCTATTTCTTCTAATAACAATCGTCGATAGCCGGGTGGGTAAAAGAATGCCTTGAATTCTTTTAAGAAGTCATTCCACTTACGAGCCCGGTCCATTAATTCAATGCCCTTCAGTGTTATGTTTTCTTGTTGGCCCCTAATTGCAGTATCATCTTGTTGGACTGTTTGTGATTCCATGTTCTGCGTCGAACTGGTTGCCTTCACATGTGCAACCAGTCGTTTTCGCATTTCTTCAACAGTGCCCTCAGCCTCTAGGTCATACTCTTCTAGCTTTTCTGCTAGTTCTTCTTTATTTAGCTGGTATACCCATGACACCTTACTCATTTTGGCCTGGTTTGGTGGTATCTCGTGCAAGTCGTGCTGGTCTTCTAGTCCTAGCCCCTGGTTGCTGCTTTGCACTAGCCTCTGCTGGTCCACGGCTGTTATCTACTCTCTAGCTGCTGTTGGTCCCTGCTCGGGCGCCAAATGTGACGTCGTTTGCTCGGTCGGTCGGAATTGCTCGGGCGCCAATAGTTCGGTCGGTAGCAAAACGTCAGGACTTGACTTTGGGTAGCTTCAGTGGAGTGAGGGCCCAAATGACAACAGTGGAGTTGAATTTAATAGATTTCTTTTTATTCTTCTTGCGTCCCTATTATAAATGTAAAATAGTTTTTATATTAGTGAATTTATTTGATAATGCTTCTAATTTTAGTGTGGGTCAGGAGAGATTTCCGTTGTACACGTACTAGCTAGTGGTTTCCGTTGTTCACGTACTACCACTAACCCTCCGTTGTTCACGTACTGGTGACAGGATAGTTTTTCCGTTGGACACGTACTGACTATTGGATTCCGTTTGTACACGTACTACCAGTAGCTCTCCGTTCTTCACGTACTGACTTTTGGGATGGCTTTCCGTTGGACACGTACTGACTATTTGGATTCCGTTTACACACGTACTACCAGTAGCTCTCCGTTTTTCACGTACTTGCTTTATAGGCAGGGGTGGAGGTGAGGTAGGATTTTCTAGGTCTCCCGGACAGGCCAGTTCAACTTGCTAGAAATTCTTGGTAGGAAATTCGGGTAGGCGGATGAAGGTGTCTAGTGAATCTACATTGCCCTACTTATAGGATCAATTCAAAAAGCTATTGTGAATCACAAGAAGGAAAATTTTCTATATAAAACTTCACTCATACATTTCTAAATATCTACCTATGTACAGGTTCGTTACACATCAATATATTGTATAGGACAATATATTGGTGTATTGACTATATGGTTGTGATTCGGGACGATAGGTACCTGAGTCATAACATCCCTCCCCCCTGGGGAAAAGAAAGTTTTATTCTTTTCAGAAGGAAACTTTCTTTCTCAATGAATATTAGTTCAACTTTCGGTCTCAATGATTATTAAGATTACATATGCGTAATATAGTTAATTATACTTATATAAACACAATATTAGGTACTATTAAAATTGAAAAATATATGTAGGTATGTAATAATTTTAGTTACGTATTTCTACCTTAACTATCGTAATACAAGGTTTAATTTTATAGCTATAAATGGTGGAATTAATTATAGGGGGCAATAGAACCTTAATATACATCTAGTGCAAATTGCCTTATAACATTTGATATATAAGAAAAAATGGTGCTATTATATATGTTATCTAGATAGCTTTAATAGTTTTTATAATTACAATTATTACTCTATTTGTGTTTTATTTTTTTATACTGTATTTATTTATTTTATTTTATTTATTATACTATGTAAAAAAACTATTATTTATTTTTATTTTACATATCTCTTTCTTATTTATATTATATTAGCATTTCTATCAAGAAAGGAAAACATTAATCTTTATTATAAGGAATATTTTTCAGAGAGAGAAAAGAAATCTGTTTTTTTTTTTTTTTTTTTTTTTTTTTTTTTAATGGGGATGTGGATTATTAGGATGGTGGAAATTAGAAAAGGTAGACTGTGTCTGTTTGTTACAGTCCGTAGGTTAGACGTTTTCAGTCGTTTTCCTTTTAGGTGCTGGGGTTATTTTAAAATTAAGTTTTCTAGGTGCGGGTTTAGGCACATCTTCCAGTTTAGGTTCCGGCGGAACATTTTTAGCTTTGCGCGCCCTTGTTTTATATCTCATGTATAGATATATGCAGATAATAGATACGATTAAAGACACTATTAAATATGACAGTGCATAATGATGAATATGATGATTGTTGATTGGATTGAGCGGGATTGATTCTTGCTCTTTTTGGGAATGGATGGATTCTAACAATCTCTTTAGCTCCGTGTTTGTTATAATCTCTAAGGGATCTGTTTCTATAAACGTTTCCATGTGAGAAGACGTCATATTCCATATTATATTGGAAATGTTTATCGTTGGGATAAAATGGGAATTGAATTTGGACATTTTTACGTTATGTCCGTGCAGAATGAATTCCTTGCTGCGAACATAACAACCGGGATTGATGTGTATTGTACCCGTTCCTTGTAGAACTTGTGAACTAATGGAATTTTCGCTAATAATATCTATGTGGATGGAATCTTTTAGGGAGAAAAGCCAAGCGTTTTGCTGCTATAATTGCTCCCAATAATAATCTTGTTCTAATGTTAGGATTTTACATTTTGATGTAATTGGTTCCTTTTTTATCAGATTTACTTCGCATTGGTTTGTTTTTGTATTTGCGTTAAGGATCGGTGATGATATTTTGCAGTAAAAATGCGTATGATCCAACGTTGCGCAATTGTGGATATCTTGGACGGTTAATCCAATATAATGTTCGCGATTGTAATCTATTAATATGTATTCCTTCGATGGTTTAATATACACGAATGATCCGTTAAGGAGTGTAGGTAATGGTATCGCTTTAAATATTTGGTAAGGTTCTTTAAAAGGGAGCGGAATTCGGAGTTCTATAATTATCTTGTTGTTGAAAATATTTGCGGATATCGTGCTTAATTTGTAGATTTGTGAAAATATATTGTCTCTGTAATTTATAGGAAGCATCAGTGAATTTGGTAATTCTTGCCTGATTTTTGATAAAAGATCTTCAATATTTTTCGGTGATATTAGTGTAGGATGGAATTTTCCATGCTTGGAATCTGTTAAAAGATCTAATAATTCCGACTGGGTATTTTGGTATCTGAATGCCATTAACGAAACCAGTGAAATGAGTGATTCAAGTTCTATGGATATTTTGTTATCCAATGTTCTGTTTTCCATTAATGATGTCGCTATCTGTATTGAAATTAACTTCTTATGCATAACCAAGAAATCTTTTTCAATTGCGGCTTTAGTTTTGTTGAAAACATCTGCGGTTGCTTCGACTATCGCAGTTTGGATTTTCATAAGTGATAGGAGGGAGTTTTGGTTAAGGGTGAGGTTACGAATCTGTTCGTCATACAATTTGGCATCATCCTCGTCCAATGTGCCGAAAAGTGCTTTGGAAATTGAGCCTACTGCATTGAATAGTGCTCTTTGTTTCCTATTCTGGGTTACAAGTAACAGGTTCTTATATTCTATATTTGCTAATATAAGATTAATTTGTAACAACGTACCATTACAAGTGTGGCTCAAGGTTGAGTGTTTGTCCAGTTTCTGGCAGGTCGCTGTAATTTGTTGGGCTATGAACTGGATGTTGTTGAATTCTGATTTAAAATTCGCCAGGTCGTAATAGGTGACGATTTTCCATTCGTTGGCGTAGAAATTGGCTCTGCCAATTTCCTCGAAGTAAATGCCCGCACTGGCATTTAGGTGGTTTACCTCTATTGCTGAGCCGTAGATGAAAGGGATGAAAATTAAAATGAATGCTATTTGTATCATTTTGAAAACCTGGAAGATGATATTGCGTTATTCACTTGGAATGAAGAGGATGAAGCTGTTGACATCAATATTACTCTTTGAAAAGTTTTAAGTCATTATTATGGACTCTCTTATTTTTATTATTAATCCTGATGGTGGAATTTTCGGGGGAATTAATCTCCATTATCTCATACGGACCTGACCATAGCGGTGAGAATTTGTTCTCTCGAACTCTGCTCTTAAGAAGGACTTTATCGCCTACCATAAAAGATTTTTGGACGGAGCTTTTGTCATATTGCAATTTTGATCTTTCTTTGTTTAACTCGTTTGCATAATTGTCGTAATTATAGCAAACGGTTGGAGAAGATTTCAAATTGTTTGGAATTTCGGCTGGGAATCCGTAAAGGAGTTCGCGAGGAGTATAATTAGTACTCGAATGAGGGGTTGTATTATATACAAACATGGCATAAGGAATCCATGTATCCCAGTCTTGTGGATCTTTTGCTACATAAGATCGGAGATATTCTGCTAAGGTTCTGTGGCTTCTCTCCAACGCACCATTCGTTTGAGGGTGATATGGAGTAGTTTTGAGCCTTTTAATTCTCAGCAATTTAGATACCTCGGCGAACATGCCACTTATGAGGTTAGAACCTTGGTCTGTGAGGATACTTTCTGGAATACCATGTCGACAAACTATCGTTGTCGTGAAGGCTTCCGCTAATGTCTTAGACTCGGTGTCGACTATGGGAATAGCCTCAGAAAATTTTGAAAGGTCGTCTTGGAATGTAAGGAGATATTTATTTCCAGAATGAGAAATTGGGAGAGGTCCTACAACATCCAGGTACACTCTTTCGAAAGGTTTGGAGCTAATGCTCGAGATTTTCATTGGAATTTTAAGGTTTCTGGATACTTTGTTCACCTGACAATGCTTACATTTCCTTACATGCTTTACGATGTCGTCTGACATCCCAGGCCAGTAAAATTGCTTATTAATTCTTTTAATTGTATGGGAAACGCCTTGATGGCCTCCCGTTGGTAATGAGTGAAAATCTTTCAAAACCTGTTCGATGTCATTAATGTCTAATAAATATTTAATAGAATCTTGATGGAGTTTAATGTTTATTTGTTTAGCAGTGAAGACCTTGTTAAAAATGCTTTTAATTATTAGAAGATTTTGTGCATCTAAAATTGGGAAGGATATATTTAATTGATTTAACTGATTTGCTTCTGTATATGAGCAGATCTCACTTAAAATCTTTTCGAGGTCTGCTCTATCTCTTTGGGATCGACAAGGTAAATTAGTTTTTGATATAATTATTGATTAGTCTTTTTTCTTGAAGAAGTTCAGTTCAGTTTCTAAAAGTGGAGATTTATCTGAAAATTTTAGTTTCGAATCCAACACTCTTTCAAGTTCTGTATCTTGCATTGGCAAGATGAAAAATTTAGGATTCGCATTTTTAGTCAGTAAAAGAGGAAAATTAGTCTCAGTTATTATGACTGAGGAATTGTTTGATGGCGATGGAGTTGAGTTTGGAGTAATATTACTTGTGTCGGGAATGTTCAGATTTGCCTGAGCTCTAGCTTGATTCCTTGTTACCACATTTACGCAGGTGGTAGGTTCTGCGAAATATTCGCTACTATCTGGAATAGCTCTACTGAGAGCGTCTGCATTTGTGTTGAGCTTACCTGATTTATGGACTATTTTGTAGTCATATTCCTAGAGACGTATTCTCCATCTCATCAGTCTTGAGGAGTAATCTTTCAGATTCATGAGCCATACTAATGGTTTATGGTCAGTTATAATTGTAAACTGTCTGCCATAAACGTATGGTCTGAATTGCTCAACTGCGAAAACGATAGCTAAAAGCTCCTTTTCTATTGTTGAGTAACGAGTCTCTGCACCATTGAGAACTCGACTCACATAGGCGATTGGGTGATCTCCTTGATCATCAACTTGTGAAAGAACTGCTCCGATGGCGTAGTCACTGGCATCGGAGGTGACAAAAAATTCTTTGTCAAAATCGGGATATGATAGAATTGGTGCTGAAATAAGTTTATTGCGTAATTCGCAAAATGCCTCTGATTCCTCTGAATTACAGTGATCCAATTTTATAAGGTTTTGCAGCTTAATTATTCTGCCCTTAATTGGATCTCTTTCAGAGTCTGTGGAGATGACCACAAAGTCGTCCAAGTCTTGGTAAACTGGGTTCACCTCGTAAGGTGCTAGATCGGCGTCCTCCTCATTTGTGTTGAGGATTAGGACTTTTGCCATACCGTTGACTGGTTCGACTATCGAATTTCCAAGAAACAGACCTGGTCTTATTTCCTTCTTGAAACAGACTGATTGATGTTGAATAGAAGGAGTTGGAATTTCAATGATGAATTCTGATCGAGCCGGAATTTTAATTTTATTTAATTTATCCGATTCTTTCGGATGATTAGTAGGAAGGAGATATGATTCCAACTTTTGTGGAATTTGGAAGGAGTTATACGACGATTCCGACTTGATCGAACTTGAAGGAGATAAAACTTTATTGAAATTCTTTGACTTCTTTGATTTTATCTTGGAATTCACTTTTTGTGAATCTATTGATGAAGGAGATAAAATTTTACTAGATGTAGCCTTTTGTGCGGCTGTAGATGGAGATATACTTTTACGCTCTTGTTTCATATCTTGTGAAGCTTTGGATGGAGATTGATTGTTATTTAATTCAGCCTTTTTTCTGGCTATAGATGGAGATAGATTTTTACCTTTATGCTTCATTTCTTGTGAAGCATTAGCTGGCGATCGATTTGCATTGCTTTTCGAAGCGATTGATGGAGATAGATTTTTATTAGTATTTATATCGGAGAATGTTATCTCCGTATATAAAAGACTTTTTGTTTGAGACCTCTTTTCTGGGTCTTCGCTTTTCAAATAAACGTATGGATAATTGGAATAATATTCTTCGTACGGATAAGATTTATTTGAATCGTTTATTTCTAAAGAAATGTATTTATTTTTATAATTGATACTAGCATTGTATCGAGATAAAAAGTCATGACCAAGTAGGCCATCGTATGAGAGGATGGAGTTATTTCCCACTATTTGAAATGGGTGCTCTAGGATGGAGTTATCTTGCGTAGATTCCAGAGTTAATTTCGCGAAGATGAGTCCTTCTGTAGAAGTTGACTCTGTAAACAATGTATTAATATTGCACACAGCATCTCTGTAGCAGATACTGCCTGGTTTCAGTGGATGGAGTTTTATTAGGCTGATCTCTGCTCCAGTATCAATTAAAAATGTAAGTTTTGGAGCAGAGCAGATGTCAACAGGCAAGGAAAGAGTTAAAGAATTTTTATTTATTTGAACGGGGATTTGAATTATTTTTTTGCTGCATACTTCTCTGTCGATATTGTCTCGGGATTCCTGTGGACTTGTGCTGTTGTTTGTATGTGCGAGAGGTTGCCGAAATTGACCCCCCGCTGCATCCAGTTTCCCTGCCTGGATGCCGATGGACTTTTGCTATTTGCTATTGGCATTATTATATCTCGGCGGTGAAGTTCGATTTTCTCGGAATACTGGCTGCTGCCGGTACCTATTTTGAGGCTGTCTGTCAGCCATGTTTGTTGGTGGAGTATTGTTCACCTTCTGGAAATTGTTTTGATTTCCCTGATTCTTGCCAGAACGATTGTTGTTCGCCGCTCTTGTCCGACATTCTTCGATACAATGTCCCATCCGATGACAATATCGACATGTAAGCGCTTGTGTCGGAGATGTAAATGTAACCCTATTGAAATCTGCAGGGCTTTGTAATTGCGTGTTTGTTCTTTGAATTGTGTTTAAGTTCTGTGCAGGGTGTTGTATGATTGAGCATTTTGAAGCAGCATGTCCCAGTCTATTGCATTTGAAGCAACGTAAGTTGTTATTTATACCTTCAAAGGAATTTTGATTTGCCTTATTATATGTTTGAAAGTTAGGTTGCTTTTGCTCTATACGTAATGAGTAATCTAGAATATGTGATTTTAGTGCAGAGAAGGATTTATCGGGATGCACTTTGGCTAAAGTTTGGAGTTGAGGATTAATTAGCCCATCTTCAATAGCTCTTACTGCTTGACACTCATTATCTTTTAATAAAGATTTGAGGAGGATCCTATCTGTGGTGTACGAGTGCGTTGCTTCATTCAATTTAGAAAGGTTTGTATTGAGTCTTTGGAGAAAATCTTTTACGCTTTCTCCTGTTCTCTGCTTAGAGATATTTAATTGTGACTGCAGAGTAGATCTGGGAATTTTTTCCTCGAAATTTTGTTGTAAGATTAGTTTTAATTCAGGCCAATCTGATATTTGATTGTACCTGAATACGTCATACGCTTCGGCGGATAATTTACTCCTTATTAAACTAAGCAGGGAGTGCCTTTCATTTGTCGTCGTCACCGTTGCGTATACGTCATCACAACTTGAGACAAATTTGTGAAAATCCTTTGGATTTCCACTGAAATTAGGAATAAGAGATCTTGGCTCTGCTAGTAAAGAATTTCTGTGATCTTGGGTGGAAACGTTTTGCGTGTGATCGAAGCTAGATTGTGTGTAGTTTGGTGTATCTGGGAATCGTTTATCTAGTTGCTCTTGTATCGTGATTACTGCTTCTGAATATGATGCCTCCGTAATTGCATACAGATCATTTTTGAAGTAATCACCTTCTTCATCATTCGGACTTTGGTATAAGATGATATCTTCATGTGTTGTTTCAAATGCACTCCAATATTTTTGTAGAGATTGCATCTTTTGGTCCAGGTATGCTTTACTGACAGATTTGAGTGTAGGAGGGTGTATTGACTGTATAATTCGCGATATTGATTTTTGTCTATTTTCTTGCAGCCTAAATCGCGCTGTGTTAGACTGATCATTCCCTACACATTCTTGCGTAGCCTCAGTACTGGTTTTTTTTTGTAGATTTTTGGGAGGTGCGATGAAGAATGGGTTTTTTGCTCTTTCGTTATGTATTGAAATTGATTTTAATCTGTCTGAGAGCGTTGCCTTGGTGAGATTGTACCAGTCTTCTGTCTTATCTGCGCAAGACTGTTTAAAATAATCGTGAGCTTCGCTGAAATCAACGTGATTTCGGATTAGGTTTTCAATTTCTTCAAATGAAGCCCATATTTCCTCTAATTTTTGGAGTTTTTCTGCTGTAAAAGTTTCTGTCCTCTTTGTTTTGTTGGCCCTATGATATTCGGCCAGAATTTCTCTGATTTTGTCTGTCTTTACTAACTGGGATGAGCAGAGTTCATTGAAAGAATTGGTTTCGTTAGTCATGTTTGTTTAAAGTAAAATAGTAAAAAGGATAAGGGTTGATTCGATTGTTTAAGCGAGTATAAACTTTTGGCGATGATATGAGTCTTTGACCAATACGAATAATTGGCCAGATAACTAAAATTTTAATTTGGTATAACTGCAGATCGAATGTGATTGGAGGAAACTATGGTTTACCGGGAGTGGGGCTTTAAGATTCTTTTATTATACTGGCAGGAAATTAAAATAGAAACGTGGTTTCATTGATTATAAAAGAAATTAAATTGCGGAAATTATATTGCCGACGAATTTTTTCTGATTAGAAAACCAGTTTTATTGGCTAATTACAAATGAGAATTTGCCGTCATAAAATTTCTGAGCCTAGAGCGTGATTCTACAAAATGGTAAGCAATTTTAAATCGTCTCGCAAATTTTTTGTTAATGGAACCAAATAATGAGTTTGAAATGTTAACTTACAAATCAAATATTTCTATGCAGAAATATTTTGGAAACACGGGAAGTTTATTTGATAAATAAAGGATGCAATTTAAATTCGCTTTTTCCCACCAAAATCTTTCCTCTGATCAATAGGCTTGTGGAGCTCTATCGCAGGGGATCGATTATTGATTTTTCTGAAGTCCTCTGGCCAGCAAGCTCACAAGGTCTTACCGCAGAGGTCGCTTCGTGGAAAAGGAGATTTCAATTTTTATATTTAGAATCAAAATTTTCTCAAATTAAAAGAAAATTAATGATGATTGAAAGTAATTCTTTTTCACTTATAATTGATTTTGAATATCTTTTAATAAATATTTTCTGATTATAATGACTCGGAAATTTTATTTTTGATAATATGTGTGTATATAATATTTCATTGATTGCTGAATTTGAATAATCTTTTTTTTTTTGTTATAATAATTAGGGGAAATTTGTATACTATGTTTTGTATGAATACAATTGGAGAAAGAGAAACAAAAAAAAAATATATATATATATATATGTATTTTTCTACCTTGTTTTATTCCTATTATGCTAGCTTGAAGAAAGTTTCCGCTAGAGATGGTGTTGTTGTTGCTGTTAATTAGAGTTGTTATTTTTGTTGATAAGTAGGACGTCCAAGCCGTTGTGGATGTTGTCGTTGCTATGGAATAATGAGGATGATGATGATGTTGGTATACGTCACGCGTCCTGGGTGACGATTTCTCGTTGTCTTCCTTCTGGGTTACCAAACGTCTTATTGAGGCAGGGATGAAGCCTCGCTAAATTCCCTCGTTGAGCGCTCTGGCGCTTAAACTTATTAATTTCCTCTAAGTACCCTGTATTAAGGGTACCCGGGTTTTTTTTTTCTTTTTTTTTTTTTTTATATATATATATATAATTTTCCCTTTTTAGTTTCCTCCACTTATTATTTTTATACGTGTTTATTTTTTTTTTGTTTTCGTTTATTTATTTCATTTTTTATTAATCTATTTTTCTTTCCTTTTTCAAAACACTGCGTTTAGGTTGAATGTCACTTTTAACTAAAATATAGTTCGCTCTCAACTAAATTTTAGAATTTAATTGCTTAATTTTTTTATATTAATTGAGAAAAAAAAATTATTTGAACACTGATTTTAGTACACGGGTAGGAACACCGCTGCCACCAGTTTGTTGTATTTGCTTGTGTGCCGTGCTCCTGATGGAGAGTACACAACTTCTATCGGAACTAAAAGGAAACCGAAAGATTGTGTATTCGGGTTTAATAATAAAAAACATACAATCACTAGGTTTTTGTTTATTCGTAACTAATCTGAGCTTTCCTAATTTTGAAACACGAACTAAACTCTTCTTTGTTTTTAACAAACTTCGATTTCTTCTTAATTTCACAACTCGGGATTTTTCTAAGTTTCACAACTAGGTTTTTTTCTTAATGTCACAACATAGATTTTTTCTTAATTTCACAACTAGATCTTTTCTTATTTTCACAACTTGGATATCTTTTCTTAATTTCACAACTTGGAATCTTTTCTTAATTTTACACCTAGGATTTATCCACGAACGATACTCGGCGGGTTCCAAAAACATAACTCCCCGAGGTTTGGGCAAATTTCACCCAGGTACCCACGATATCTTGCAAAAAGCTTTTTTTCTTTTTACTTTCTCACGACCGACGATGAAAGATCGTACGTGAGAATATGTGAATTATTTTATGTGCATTAAATTTGCACGACGAAAAATTATATCCGATTACACGGCATGTAGGTAGGTACACCGTGTGAGTGGAGTGAATTACTGATAACGAAATGCAATTTATGCTAAATTGCATTTTGTTACGACATGCAAATGCATTTTTAAATGCATTTGAAATTTTTGAATGCGAGTAAAAAATTTTAATGAAAATTTAAATTTGAATGATTTTTTGTTTTCAGAGTCGAGTTTTCAATACATCAATATATTGTATAGGACAATATATTGGTGTATTGACTATATGGTTGTGATTCGGGACGATAGGTACCTGAGTCATAACATCCCTCCCCCCTGGGGAAAAGAAAGTTTTATTCTTTTCAGAAGGAAACTTTCTTTCTCAATGAATATTAGTTCAACTTTCGGTCTCAATGATTATTAAGATTACATATGCGTAATATAGTTAATAATACTTATATAAACACAATATTAGGTACTATTAAAATTGAAAAATATATGTAGGTATGTAATAATTTTAGTTACGTATTTCTACCTTAACTATCGTAATACAAGGTTTAATTTTATAGCTATAAATGGTGGAATTAATTATAGGGGGCAATAGAACCTTAATATACATCTAGTGCAAATTGCCTTATAACATTTGATATATAAGAAAAAATGGTGCTATTATATATGTTATCTAGATAGCTTTAATAGTTTTTATAATTACAATTATTACTCTATTTGTGTTTTATTTTTTTATACTGTATTTATTTATTTTATTTTATTTATTATACTATGTAAAAAAACTATTATTTATTTTTATTTTACATATCTCTTTCTTATTTATATTAGCATTTCTATCAAGAAAGGAAAACATTAATCTTTATTATAAGGAATATTTTTCAGAGAGAGAAAAGAAATCTGTTTTTTTTTTTTTTTTTTTTTTTTTAATGGGGATGTGGATTATTACGATGGTGGAAATTAGAAAAGGTAGACTGTGTCTGTTTGTTACTGTCCGTAGGTTAGACTTTTCAGTCGTTTTCCTTTTAGGTGCTGGGGTTATTTTAAAATTAAGTTTTCTAGGTGCGGGTTTAGGCACATCTTCCAGTTTAGGTTCCGGCGGAACATTTTTAGCTTTGCGCGCCCTTGTTTTATATCTCATGTATAGATATATGCAGATAATAGATACGATTAAAGACACTATTAAATATGACAGTGCATAATGATGAATATGATGATTGTTGATTGGATTGAGCGGGATTGATTCTTGCTCTTTTTGGGAATGGATGGATTCTAACAATCTCTTTAGCTCCGTGTTTGTTATAATCTCTAAGGGATCTGTTTCTATAAACGTTTCCATGTGAGAAGACGTCATATTCCATATTATATTGGAAATGTTTATCGTTGGGATAAAATGGGAATTGAATTTGGACATTTTTACGTTATGTCCGTGCAGAATGAATTCCTTGCTGCGAACATAACAACCGGGATTGATGTGTATTGTACCCGTTCCTTGTAGAACTTGTGAACTAATGGAATTTTCGCTAATAATATCTATGTGGATGGAATCTTTTAGGGAGAAAAGCCAAGCGTTTTGCTGCGATAATTGCTCCCAATAATAATCTTGTTCTAATGTTAGGATTTTACATTTTGATGTAATTGGTTCCTTTTTTATCAGATTTACTTCGCATTGGTTTGTTTTTGTATTTGCGTTAAGGATCGGTGATGATATTTTGCAGTAAAAATGCGTATGATCCAACGTTGCGCAATTGTGGATATCTTGGACGGTTAATCCAATATAATGTTCGCGATTGTAATCTATTAATATGTATTCCTTCGATGGTTTAATATACACGAATGATCCGTTAAGGAGTGTAGGTAATGGTATCGCTTTAAATATTTGGTAAGGTTCTTTAAAAGGGAGCGGAATTCGGAGTTCTATAATTATCTTGTTGTTGAAAATATTTGCGGATATCGTGCTTAATTTGTAGATTTGTGAAAATATATTGTCTCTGTAATTTATAGGAAGCATCAGTGAATTTGGTAATTCTTGCCTGATTTTTGATAAAAGATCTTCAATATTTTTCGGTGATATTAGTGTAGGATGGAATTTTCCATGCTTGGAATCTGTTAAAAGATCTAATAATTCCGACTGGGTATTTTGGTATCTGAATGCCATTAACGAAACCAGTGAAATGAGTGATTCAAGTTCTATGGATATTTTGTTATCCAATGTTCTGTTTTCCATTAATGATGTCGCTATCTGTATTGAAATTAACTTCTTATGCATAACCAAGAAATCTTTTTCAATTGCGGCTTTAGTTTTGTTGAAAACATCTGCGGTTGCTTCGACTATCGCAGTTTGGATTTTCATAAGTGATAGGAGGGAGTTTTGGTTAAGGGTGAGGTTACGAATCTGTTCGTCATACAATTTGGCATCATCCTCGTCCAATGTGCCGAAAAGTGCTTTGGAAATTGAGCCTACTGCATTGAATAGTGCTCTTTGTTTCCTATTCTGGGTTACAAGTAACAGGTTCTTATATTCTATATTTGCTAATATAAGATTAATTTGTAACAACGTACCATTACAAGTGTGGCTCAAGGTTGAGTGTTTGTCCAGTTTCTGGCAGGTCGCTGTAATTTGTTGGGCTATGAACTGGATGTTGTTGAATTCTGATTTAAAATTCGCCAGGTCGTAATAGGTGACGATTTTCCATTCGTTGGCGTAGAAATTGGCTCTGCCAATTTCCTCGAAGTAAATGCCCGCACTGGCATTTAGGTGGTTTACCTCTATTGCTGAGCCGTAGATGAAAGGGATGAAAATTAAAATGAATGCTATTTGTATCATTTTGAAAACCTGGAAGATGATATTGCGTTATTCACTTGGAATGAAGAGGATGAAGCTGTTGACATCAATATTACTCTTTGAAAAGTTTTAAGTCATTATTATGGACTCTCTTATTTTTATTATTAATTCTGATGGTGGAATTTTCGGGGGAATTAATCTCCATTATCTCATACGGACCTGACCATAGCGGTGAGAATTTGTTCTCTCGAACTCTGCTCTTAAGAAGGACTTTATCGCCTACCATAAAAGATTTTTGGACGGAGCTTTTGTCATATTGCAATTTTGATCTTTCTTTGTTTAACTCGTTTGCATAATTGTCGTAATTATAGCAAACGGTTGGAGAAGATTTCAAATTGTTTGGAATTTCGGCTGGGAATCCGTAAAGGAGTTCGCGAGGAGTATAATTAGTACTCGAATGAGGGGTTGTATTATATACAAACATGGCATAAGGAATCCATGTATCCCAGTCTTGTGGATCTTTTGCTACATAAGATCGGAGATATTCTGCTAAGGTTCTGTGGCTTCTCTCCAACGCACCATTCGTTTGAGGGTGATATGGAGTAGTTTTGAGCCTTTTAATTCTCAGCAATTTAGATACCTCGGCGAACATGCCACTTATGAGGTTAGAACCTTGGTCTGTGACGATACTTTCTGGAATACCATGTCGACAAACTATCGTTGTCGTGAAGGCTTCCGCTAATGTCTTACACTCGGTGTCGACTATGGGAATAGCCTCAGAAAATTTTGAAAGGTCGTCTTGGAATGTAAGGAGATATTTATTTCCAGAATGAGAAATTGGGAGAGGTTCTACAACATCCAGGTACACTCTTTCGAAAGGTTTGGAACTAATGCTCGAGATTTTCATTGGAATTTTAAGGTTTCTGGATACTTTGTTCACCTGACAAAGCTTACATTTCCTTACATGCTTTACGATGTCGTCTGACATCCCAGGCCAGTAAAATTGCTTATTAACTCTTTTAATTGTACGGGAAACGCCTTGATGGCCTCCCGTTGGTAATGAGAGAAAATCTTTCACAAATTTGTTCGATGTCATTAATGTCGGATAAATATTTAATAGAATCTTGATGGAGTTTAATGTTTATTTGTTTAGCAGTGAAGACCTTGTTAAAAATGCTTTTAATTATTAGAAGATTTTGTGCATCTAAAATTGGGAAGGATATATTTAATTGATTTAACTGATTTGCTTCTGTATATGAGCAGATCTCACTTAAAATCTTTTCGAGGTCTGCTCTATCTCTTTGTGATCGACAAGGTAAATTAGTTTTTGATATAATTATTGATGAGTCTTTTTTCTTGAAGAAGTTCAGTTCAGTTTCTAAAAGTGGAGATTTATCTGAAAATTTTAGTTTCGAATCCAACACTCTTTCAAGTTCTGTATCTTGCATTGGCAAGATGAAAAATTTAGGATTCGCATTTTTAGTCAGTAAAAGAGGAAAATTAGTGTCAGTTATTATGACTGAGGAATTGTTTGATGGCGATGGAGTTGAGTTTGGAGTAATATTACTTGTGTCGGGAATGTTCAGATTTGCCTGAGCTCTAGCTTGATTCCTTGTTACCACATTTACGCAGGTGGTAGGTTCTGCGAAATATTCGCTACTATCTGGAATAGCTCTACTGAGAGCGTCTGCATTTGTGTTGAGCTTACCTGATTTATGGACTATTTTGTAGTCATATTCCTAGAGACGTATTCTCCATCTCATCAGTCTTGAGGAGTAATCTTTCAGATTCATGAGCCATACTAATGGTTTATGGTCAGTTATAATTGTAAACTGTCTGCCATAAACGTATGGTCTGAATTGCTCAACTCCGAAAACGATAGCTAAAAGCTCCTTTTCTATTGTTGAGTAACGAGTCTCTGCACCATTGAGAACTCGACTCACATAGGCGATTGGGTGATCTCCTTGATCATCAACTTGTGAAAGAACTGCTCCGATGGCGTAGTCACTGGCATCGGAGGTGACAAAAAATTCTTTGTCAAAATCGGGATATGATAGAATTGGTGCTGAAATAAGTTTATTGCGTAATTCGCAAAATGCCTCGTCGCAGATTGCGTCGAACTTGAAAGGGATATCTTTTTTCAAAAGATTTGTAAGTGGTTTTGCAATTTTGGAAAAATTTGGTATAAAGCGGCGATAGTAGCCGACGAAACCAAGGAAGGCTTTGATATCTTTTCCTTTTTCGGTTTGGGATAGGACTGAACTGATTTTATTTTTGCAGGGTCTGGTTTGACTCCATTTTCTGTAATAATGTGCCCTAAATACATAATTTCCTTTCTTAGGAAATGGCACTTATCGGGTTGAAGTTTGAGGTTGAAATTGCGGAGACGGCTAAATACTGCTGTGAGTCTTGTATTATGATCTTTGAGATTGTATCCATGGACTACAATATCGTCCATGTATACGAAGCAATAGATGCCTTGAAGGCCAGATAAGACATTATTCATGGCTCGTTGGAAAGTAGCAGGGGCTCCTTTTAAACCAAATGGCATACGATTGTATTCGTAGTGGCCATAGGGTGTGCTAAAGGCAGTTTTCTCCCTGTCCTTCGAGTCCATTTTTATCTGGTGAAATCCACTGGCTAAGTCGAGTGTGGTAAAATATTTCGACTTCCCCAACTGGTCTAATATATCAGTGATATTAGGCAGTGGGTACGCATCGCCAATAGTAATGTCGTTAATACGACGAAAGTCTACCACTACTCGCCACTTTTTGTTTCCATTCTCATCTGGTTTTTTAGGAACCAGGAGAAGTGGAGAATTCCAGGGACTATGTGAAGGTCTGATGATGTCTGACTCAAGCATTTCTTGTATTTGCCTATTTATTTCAGTTCGGCTTGCTTCAGGAAGTCTATAAGGCTTGGTATAGATGGGCGGTTTGTCTGGGAGTGTCCCGATTTTGTGGGTAATCGCATCTGTATATGAAAGGAAATCCCCTTCTATGAAGAAGGGATCGTTGAATTCCCTACAGATATTGCGAACACTCTCTGATTCCTCTGAATTACAGTGATCCAATTTTATAAGGTTTTGCAGCTTAATTATTCTGCCCTTAATTGGATCTCTTTCAGAGTCTGTGGAGATGACCACAAAGTCGTCCAAGTCTTGGTAAACTGGGTTCACCTCGTAAGGTGCTAGATCGGCGTCCTCCTCATTTGTGTTGAGGATTAGGACTTTTGCCATACCGTTGACTGGTTCGACTATCGAATTTCCAAGAAACAGACCTGGTCTTATTTCCTTCTTGAAACAGACTGATTGATTTTGAATAGAAGGAGTTGGAATTTCAATGATGAATTCTGATCGAGCCGGAATTTTAATTTTATTTAATTTATCCGATTCTTTCGGATGATTAGTAGGAAGGAGATATGATTCCAACTTTTGTGGAATTTGGAAGGAGTTATACGACGATTCCGACTTGATCGAACTTGAAGGAGATAAAACTTTATTGAAATTCTTTGACTTCTTTGATTTTATCTTGGAATTCACTTTTTGTGAATCTATTGATGAAGGAGATAAAATTTTACTAGATGTAGCCTTTTGTGCGGCTGTAGATGGAGATATACTTTTACGCTCTTGTTTCATATCTTGTGAAGCTTTGGATGGAGATTGATTGTTATTTAATTCAGCCTTTTTTCTGGCTATAGATGGAGATAGATTTTTACCTTTATGCTTCATTTCTTGTGAAGCATTAGCTGGCGATCGATTTGCATTGCTTTTCGAAGCGATTGATGGAGATAGATTTTTATTAGTATTTATATCGGAGAATGTTATCTCCGTATATAAAAGACTTTTTGTTTGAGACCTCTTTTCTGGGTCTTCGCTTTTCAAATAAACGTATGGATAATTGGAATAATATTCTTCGTACGGATAAGATTTATTTGAATCGTTTATTTCTAAAGAAATGTATTTATTTTTATAATTGATACTAGCATTGTATCGAGATAAAAAGTCATGACCAAGTAGGCCATCGGATGAGAGGATGGAGTTATTTCCCACTATTTGAAATGGGTGCTCTAGGATGGAGTTATTTTGCGTAGATTCCAGAGTTAATTTCGCGAAGATGAGTCCTTCTGTAGAAGTTGACTCTGTAAACAATGTATTAATATTGCACACAGCATCTCTGTAGCAGATACTGCCTGGTTTCAGTGGATGGAGTTTTATTAGGCTGATCTCTGCTCCAGTATCAATTAAAAATGTAAGTTTTGGAGCAGAGCAGATGTCAACAGGCAAGGAAAGAGTTAAAGAATTTTTATTTATTTGAACGGGGATTTGAATTATTTTTTTGCTGCATACTTCTCTGTCGATATTGTCTCGGGATTCCTGTGGACTTGTGCTGTAGTTTGTATGTGCGAGAGGTTGCCGAAATTGACCCCCCGCTGCATCCAGTTTCCCTGCCTGGATGCCGATGGACTTTTGCTATTTCTCCTCTTTGGAGATGGTGATCTAGCCGAGATATTGGCATTATTATATCTCGGCGGTGAAGTTCGATTTTCTCGGAATACTGGCTGCTGCCGGTACCTATTTTGAGGCTGTCTGTCAGCCATGTTTGTTGGTGGAGTATTGTTCACCTTCTGGAAATTGTTTTGATTTCCCTGATTCTTGCCAGAACGATTGTTGTTCGCCGCTCTTGTCCGACATTCTTCGATACAATGTCCCATCCGATGACAATATCGACATGTAAGCGCTTGTGTCGGAGATGTAAATGTAACCCTATTGAAATCTGCAGGGCTTTGTAATTGCGTGTTTGTTCTTGGAATTGTGTTTAAGTTCTGTGCAGGGTGTTGTATGATTGAGCATTTTGAAGCAGCATGTCCCAGTCTATTGCATTTGAAGCAACGTAAGTTGTTATTTATACCTTCAAAGGAATTTTGATTTGCCTTATTATATGTTTGAAAGTTAGGTTGCTTTTGCTCTATACGTAATGAGTAATCTAGAATATGTGATTTTAGTGCAGAGAAGGATTTATCGGGATGCACTTTGGCTAAAGTTTGGAGTTGAGGATTAATTAGCCCATCTTCAATAGCTCTTACTGCTTGACACTCATTATCTTTTAATAAAGATTTGAGGAGGATCCTATCTGTGGTGTACGAGTGCGTTGCTTCATTCAATTTAGAAAGGTTTGTATTGAGTCTTTGGAGAAAATCTTTTACGCTTTCTCCTGTTCTCTGCTTAGAGATATTTAATTGTGACTGCAGAGTAGATCTGGGAATTTTTTCCTCGAAATTAAGTGAAATAAAGAACTAAAAGATTAAAGTTCAAACCATACGCAGTAACGTAAAAAATAAAAAAAAAAAAAAGAGAAAAGAGAAAATGTACATACTTATGCATACATATATGTTGTAAGATTAGTTTTAATTCAGGCCAATCTGATATTTGATTGTACCTGAATACGTCATACGCTTCGGCGGATAATTTACTCCTTATTAAACTAAGCAGGGAGTGCCTTTCATTTGTCGTCGTCACCGTTGCGTATACGTCATCACAACTTGAGACAAATTTGTGAAAATCCTTTGGATTTCCACTGAAATTAGGAATAAGAGATCTTGGCTCTGCTAGTAAAGAATTTCTGTGATCTTGGGTGGAAACGTTTTGCGTGTGATCGAAGCTAGATTGTGTGTAGTTTGGTGTATCTGGGAATCGTTTATCTAGTTGCTCTTGTATCGTGATTACTGCTTCTGAATATGATGCCTCCGTAATTGCATACAGATCATTTTTGAAGTAATCACCTTCTTCATCATTCGGACTTTGGTATAAGATGATATCTTCATGTGTTGTTTCAAATGCACTCCAATATTTTTGTAGAGATTGCATCTTTTGGTCCAGGTATGCTTTACTGACAGATTTGAGTGTAGGAGGGTGTATTGACTGTATAATTCGCGATATTGATTTTTGTCTATTTTCTTGCAGCCTAAATCGCGCTGTGTTAGACTGATCATTCCCTACACATTCTTGCGTAGCCTCAGTACTGGTTTTTTTTTGTAGATTTTTGGGAGGTGCGATGAAGAATGGGTTTTTTGCTCTTTCGTTATGTATTGAAATTGATTTTAATCTGTCTGAGAGCGTTGCCTTGGTGAGATTGTACCAGTCTTCTGTCTTATCTGCGCAAGACTGTTTAAAATAATCGTGAGCTTCGCTGAAATCAACGTGATTTCGGATTAGGTTTTCAATTTCTTCAAATGAAGCCCATATTTCCTCTAATTTTTGGAGTTTTTCTGCTGTAAAAGTTTCTGTCCTCTTTGTTTTGTTGGCCCTATGATATTCGGCCAGAATTTCTCTGATTTTGTCTGTCTTTACTAACTGGGATGAGCAGAGTTCATTGAAAGAATTGGTTTCGTTAGTCATGTTTGTTTAAAGTAAAATAGTAAAAAGGATAAGGGTTGATTCGATTGTTTAAGCGAGTATAAACTTTTGGCGATGATATGAGTCTTTGACCAATACGAATAATTGGCCAGATAACTAAAATTTTAATTTGGTATAACTGCAGATCGAATGTGATTGGAGGAAACTATGGTTTACCGGGAGTGGGGCTTTAAGATTCTTTTATTATACTGGCAGGAAATTAAAATAGAAACGTGGTTTCATTGATTATAAAAGAAATTAAATTGCGGAAATTATATTGCCGACGAATTTTTTCTGATTAGAAAACCAGTTTTATTGGCTAATTACAAATGAGAATTTGTCGTCATAAAATTTCTGAGCCTAGAGCGTGATTCTACAAAATGGTAAGCAATTTTAAATCGTCTCGCAAATTTTTTGTTAATGGAACCAAATAATGAGTTTGAAATGTTAACTTACAAATCAAATATTTCTATGCAGAAATATTTTGGAAACACGGGAAGTTTATTTGATAAATAAAGGATGCAATTTAAATTCGCTTTTTCCCACCAAAATCTTTCCTCTGATCAATAGGCTTGTGGAGCTCTATCGCAGGGGATCGATTATTGATTTTTCTGAAGTCCTCTGGCCAGCAAGCTCACAAGGTCTTACCGCAGAGGTCGCTTCGTGGAAAAGGAGATTTCAATTTTTATATTTAGAATCAAAATTTTCTCAAATTAAAAGAAAATTAATGATGATTGAAAGTAATTCTTTTTCACTTATAATTGATTTTGAATATCTTTTAATAAATATTTTCTGATTATAATGACTCGGAAATTTTATTTTTGATAATATGTGTGTATATAATATTTCATTGATTGCTGAATTTGAATAATCTTTTTTTTTTTTGTTATAATAATTAGGGGAAATTTGTATACTATGTTTTGTATGAACACAATTGGAGAAAGAGAAACAAAAAATATATATATATATATGTATTTTTCTACCTTGTTTTATTCCTATTATGCTAGCTTGAAGAAAGTTTCCGCTAGAGATGGTGTTGTTGTTGCTGTTAATTAGAGTTGTTATTTTTGTTGATAAGTAGGACGTCCAAGCCGTTGTGGATGTTGTCGTTGCTATGGAATAATGAGGATGATGATGATGTTGGTATACGTCACGCGTCCTGGGTGACGATTTCTCGTTGTCTTCCTTCTGGGTTACCAAACGTCTTATTGAGGCAGGGATGAAGCCTCGCTAAATTCCCTCGTTGAGCGCTCTGGCGCTTAAACTTATTAATTTCCTCTAAGTACCCTGTACTAAGGGTACCCGGGTTTTTTTTTTCTTTTTTTTTTTTTATATATATATATATAATTTTTCCTTTTTAGTTTCCTCCACTTATTATTTTTATACGTGTTTATTTTTTTTTTGTTTTCGTTTATTTATTTCATTTTTTATTAATCTATTTTTCTTTCCTTTTTCAAAACACTGCGTTTAGGTTGAATGTCACTTTTAACTAAAATATAGTTCGCTCTCAACTAAATTTTAGAATTTAATTGCTTAATTTTTTTATATTAATTGAGAAAAAAAAAATTATTTGAACACTGATTTTAGTACACGGGTAGGAACACCGCTGCCACCAGTTTGTTGTATTTGCTTGTGTGCCGTGCTCCTGATGGAGAGTACACAACTTCTATCGGAACTAAAAGGAAACCGAAAGATTGTGTATTCGGGTTTAATAATAAAAAACATACAATCACTAGGTTTTTGTTTATTCGTAACTAATCTGAGCTTTCCTAATTTTGAAACACGAACTAAACTCTTCTTTGTTTTTAACAAACTTCGATTTCTTCTTAATTTCACAACTCGGGATTTTTCTAAGTTTCACAACTAGGTTTTTTTCTTAATGTCACAACATAGATTTTTTCTTAATTTCACAACTAGATCTTTTCTTATTTTCACAACTTGGATATCTTTTCTTAATTTCACAACTTGGAATCTTTTCTTAATTTTACACCTAGGATTTATCCACGAACGATACTCGGCGGGTTCCAAAAACATAACTCCCCGAGGTTTGGGCAAATTTCACCCAGGTACCCACGATATCTTGCAAAAAGCTTTTTTTCTTTTTACTTTCTCACGACCGACGATGAAAGATCGTACGTGAGAATATGTGAATTATTTTATGTGCATTAAATTTGCACGACGAAAAATTATATCCGATTACACGGCATGTAGGTAGGTACACCGTGTGAGTGGAGTGAATTACTGATAACGAAATGCAATTTATGCTAAATTGCATTTTGTTACGACATGCAAATGCATTTTTAAATGCATTTGAAATTTTTGAATGCGAGTAAAAAATTTTAATGAAAATTTAAATTTGAATGATTTTTTGTTTTCAGGGTCGAGTTTTCAATACATCAATATATTGTATAGGACAATATATTGGTGTATTGACTATATGGTTGTGATTCGGGACGATAGGTACCTGAGTCATAACATCCCTCCCCCCTGGGGAAAAGAAAGTTTTATTCTTTTCAGAAGGAAACTTTCATTCTCAATGAATATTAGTTCAACTTTCGGTCTCAATGATTATTAAGATTACATATGCGTAATATAGTTAATAATACTTATATAAACACAATATTAGGTACTATTAAAATTGAAAAATATATGTAGGTATGTAATAATTTTAGTTACGTATTTCTACCTTAACTATCGTAATACAAGGTTTAATTTTATAGCTATAAATGGTGGAATTAATTATAGGGGGCAATAGAACCTTAATATACATCTAGTGCAAATTGCCTTATAACATTTGATATATAAGAAAAAATGGTGCTATTATATATGTTATCTAGATAGCTTTAATAGTTTTTATAATTACAATTATTACTCTATTTGTGTTTTATTTTTTTATACTGTATTTATTTATTTTATTTTATTTATTATACTATGTAAAAAAACTATTATTTATTTTTATTTTACATATCTCTTTCTTATTTATATTATATTAGCATTTCTATCAAGAAAGGAAAACATTAATCTTTATTATAAGGAATATTTTTCAGAGAGAGAAAAGAAATCTGTTTTTTTTTTTTTTTTTTTTTTTTTAATGGGGATGTGGATTATTACGATGGTGGAAATTAGAAAAGGTAGACTGTGTCTGTTTGTTACTGTCCGTAGGTTAGACTTTTCAGTCGTTTTCCTTTTAGGTGCTGGGGTTATTTTAAAATTAAGTTTTCTAGGTGCGGGTTTAGGCACATCTTCCAGTTTAGGTTCCGGCGGAACATTTTTAGCTTTGCGCGCCCTTGTTTTATATCTCATGTATAGATATATGCAGATAATAGATACGATTAAAGACACTATTAAATATGACAGTGCATAATGATGAATATGATGATTGTTGATTGGATTGAGCGGGATTGATTCTTGCTCTTTTTGGGAATGGATGGATTCTAACAATCTCTTTAGCTCCGTGTTTGTTATAATCTCTAAGGGATCTGTTTCTATAAACGTTTCCATGTGAGAAGACGTCATATTCCATATTATATTGGAAATGTTTATCGTTGGGATAAAATGGGAATTGAATTTGGACATTTTTACGTTATGTCCGTGCAGAATGAATTCCTTGCTGCGAACATAACAACCGGGATTGATGTGTATTGTACCCGTTCCTTGTAGAACTTGTGAACTAATGGAATTTTCGCTAATAATATCTATGTGGATGGAATCTTTTAGGGAGAAAAGCCAAGCGTTTTGCTGCGATAATTGCTCCCAATAATAATCTTGTTCTAATGTTAGGATTTTACATTTTGATGTAATTGGTTCCTTTTTTATCAGATTTACTTCGCATTGGTTTGTTTTTGTATTTGCGTTAAGGATCGGTGATGATATTTTGCAGTAAAAATGCGTATGATCCAACGTTGCGAAATTGTGGATATCTTGGACGGTTAATCCAATATAATGTTCGCGATTGTAATCTATTAATATGTATTCCTTCGATGGTTTAATATACACGAATGATCCGTTAAGGAGTGTAGGTAATGGTATCGCTTTAAATATTTGGTAAGGTTCTTTAAAAGGGAGCGGAATTCGGAGTTCTATAATTATCTTGTTGTTGAAAATATTTGCGGATATCGTGCTTAATTTGTAGATTTGTGAAAATATATTGTCTCTGTAATTTATAGGAAGCATCAGTGAATTTGGTAATTCTTGCCTGATTTTTGATAAAAGATCTTCAATATTTTTCGGTGATATTAGTGTAGGATGGAATTTTCCATGCTTGGAATCTGTTAAAAGATCTAATAATTCCGACTGGGTATTTTGGTATCTGAATGCCATTAACGAAACCAGTGAAATGAGTGATTCAAGTTCTATGGATATTTTGTTATCCAATGTTCTGTTTTCCATTAATGATGTCGCTATCTGTATTGAAATTAACTTCTTATGCATAACCAAGAAATCTTTTTCAATTGCGGCTTTAGTTTTGTTGAAAACATCTGCGGTTGCTTCGACTATCGCAGTTTGGATTTTCATAAGTGATAGGAGGGAGTTTTGGTTAAGGGTGAGGTTACGAATCTGTTCGTCATACAATTTGGCATCATCCTCGTCCAATGTGCCGAAAAGTGCTTTGGAAATTGAGCCTACTGCATTGAATAGTGCTCTTTGTTTCCTATTCTGGGTTACAAGTAACAGGTTCTTATATTCTATATTTGCTAATATAAGATTAATTTGTAACAACGTACCATTACAAGTGTGGCTCAAGGTTGAGTGTTTGTCCAGTTTCTGGCAGGTCGCTGTAATTTGTTGGGCTATGAACTGGATGTTGTTGAATTCTGATTTAAAATTCGCCAGGTCGTAATAGGTGACGATTTTCCATTCGTTGGCGTAGAAATTGGCTCTGCCAATTTCCTCGAAGTAAATGCCCGCACTGGCATTTAGGTGGTTTACCTCTATTGCTGAGCCGTAGATGAAAGGGATGAAAATTAAAATGAATGCTATTTGTATCATTTTGAAAACCTGGAAGATGATATTGCGTTATTCACTTGGAATGAAGAGGATGAAGCTGTTGACATCAATATTACTCTTTGAAAAGTTTTAAGTCATTATTATGGACTCTCTTATTTTTATTATTAATTCTGATGGTGGAATTTTCGGGGGAATTAATCTCCATTATCTCATACGGACCTGACCATAGCGGTGAGAATTTGTTCTCTCGAACTCTGCTCTTAAGAAGGACTTTATCGCCTACCATAAAAGATTTTTGGACGGAGCTTTTGTCATATTGCAATTTTGATCTTTCTTTGTTTAACTCGTTTGCATAATTGTCGTAATTATAGCAAACGGTTGGAGAAGATTTCAAATTGTTTGGAATTTCGGCTGGGAATCCGTAAAGGAGTTCGCGAGGAGTATAATTAGTACTCGAATGAGGGGTTGTATTATATACAAACATGGCATAAGGAATCCATGTATCCCAGTCTTGTGGATCTTTTGCTACATAAGATCGGAGATATTCTGCTAAGGTTCTGTGGCTTCTCTCCAACGCACCATTCGTTTGAGGGTGATATGGAGTAGTTTTGAGCCTTTTAATTCTCAGCAATTTAGATACCTCGGCGAACATGCCACTTATGAGGTTAGAACCTTGGTCTGTGAGGATACTTTCTGGAATACCATGTCGACAAACTATCGTTGTCGTGAAGGCTTCCGCTAATGTCTTAGACTCGGTGTCGACTATGGGAATAGCCTCAGAAAATTTTGAAAGGTCGTCTTGGAATGTAAGGAGATATTTATTTCCAGAATGAGAAATTGGGAGAGGTCCTACAACATCCAGGTACACTCTTTCGAAAGGTTTGGAGCTAATGCTCGAGATTTTCATTGGAATTTTAAGGTTTCTGGATACTTTGTTCACCTGACAAAGCTTACATTTCCTTACATGCTTTACGATGTCGTCTGACATCCCAGGCCAGTAAAATTGCTTATTAATTCTTTTAATTGTACGGGAAATGCCTTGATGGCCTCCCGTTGGTAATGAGAGAAAATTTTTCACAAATTTGTTCGATGTCATTAATGTCGGATAAATATTTAATAGAATCTTGATGGAGTTTAATGTTTATTTGTTTAGCAGTGAAGACCTTGTTAAAAATGCTTTTAATTATTAGAAGATTTTGTGCATCTAAAATTGGGAAGGATATATTTAATTGATTTAACTGATTTGCTTCTGTATATGAGCAGATCTCACTTAAAATCTTTTCGAGGTCTGCTCTATCTCTTTGGGATCGACAAGGTAAATTAGTTTTTGATATAATTATTGATGAGTCTTTTTTCTTGAAGAAGTTCAGTTCAGTTTCTAAAAGTGGAGATTTATCTGAAAATTTTAGTTTCGAATCCAACACTCTTTCAAGTTCTGTATCTTGCATTGGCAAGATGAAAAATTTAGGATTCGCATTTTTAGTCAGTAAAAGAGGAAAATTAGTCTCAGTTATTATGACTGAGGAATTGTTTGATGGCGATGGAGTTGAGTTTGGAGTAATATTACTTGTGTCGGGAATGTTCAGATTTGCCTGAGCTCTAGCTTGATTCCTTGTTACCACATTTACGCAGGTGGTAGGTTCTGCGAAATATTCGCTACTATCTGGAATAGCTCTACTGAGAGCGTCTGCATTTGTGTTGAGCTTACCTGATTTATGGACTATTTTGTAGTCATATTCCTCGAGACGTATTCTCCATCTCATCAGTCTTGAGGAGTAATCTTTCAGATTCATGAGCCATACTAATGGTTTATGGTCAGTTATAATTGTAAACTGTCTGCCATAAACGTATGGTCT
The DNA here is from genome assembly GCA_963924295.1 of Dioctria rufipes. Classification (NCBI taxonomy): domain Eukaryota; kingdom Metazoa; phylum Arthropoda; class Insecta; order Diptera; family Asilidae; genus Dioctria; species Dioctria rufipes. Next base: position 120,622 of record CAWUPM010001302.1, read on the forward strand.
GAATTGCTCAACTGCGAAAACGATAGCTAAAAGCTCCTTTTCTATTGTTGAGTAACGAGTCTCTGCACCATTGAGAACTCGACTCACATAGGCGATTGGGTGATCTCCTTGATCATCAACTTGTGAAAGAACTGCTCCGATGGCGTAGTCACTGGCATCGGAGGTGACAAAAAATTCTTTGTCAAAATCGGGATATGATAGAATTGGTGCTGAAATAAGTTTATTGCGTAATTCGCAAAATGCCTCGTCGCAGATTGCGTCGAACTTGAAAGGGATATCTTTTTTCAAAAGATTTGTAAGTGGTTTTGCAATTTTGGAAAAATTTGGTATAAAGCGGCGATAGTAGCCGACGAAACCAAGGAAGGCTTTGATATCTTTTTCCTTTTTCGGTTTGGGATAGGACTGAACTGATTTTATTTTTGCAGGGTCTGGTTTGACTCCATTTTCTGTAATAATGTGCCCTAAATACATAATTTCCTTTCTTAGGAAATGGCACTTATCGGGTTGAAGTTTGAGGTTGAAATTGCGGAGACGGCTAAATACTGCTGTGAGTCTTGTATTATGATCTTTGAGATTGTATCCATGGACTACAATATCGTCCATGTATACGAAGCAATAGATGCCTTGAAGGCCAGATAAGACATTATTCATGGCTCGTTGAAAAGTAGCAGGGGCTCCTTTTAAACCAAATGGCATACGATTGTATTCGTAGTGGCCATAGGGTGTGCTAAAGGCAGTTTTCTCCCTGTCCTTCGAGTCCATTTTTATCTGGTGAAATCCACTGGCTAAGTCGAGTGTGGTAAAATATTTCGACTTCCCCAACTGGTCTAATATATCAGTGATATTAGGCAGTGGGTACGCATCGCCAATAGTAATGTCGTTAATACGACGAAAGTCTACCACTACTCGCCACTTTTTGTTTCCATTCTCATCTGGTTTTTTAGGAACCAGGAGAAGTGGAGAATTCCAGGGACTATGTGAAGGTCTGATGATGTCTGACTCAAGCATTTCTTGTATTTGACTATTTATTTCAGTTCGGCTTGCTTCAGGAAGTCTATAAGGCTTGGTATAGATGGGCGGTTTGTCTGGGAGTGTCCCGATTTTGTGGGTAATCGCATCTGTATATGAAAGGAAATCCCCTTCTATGAAGAAGGGATCGTTGAATTCCCTACAGATATTGCGAACACTCTCTGATTCCTCTGAATTACAGTGATCCAATTTTATAAGGTTTTGCAGCTTAATTATTCTGCCCTTAATTGGATCTCTTTCAGAGTCTGTGGAGATGACCACAAAGTCGTCCAAGTCTTGGTAAACTGGGTTCACCTCGTAGGGTGCTAGATCGGCGTCCTCCTCATTTGTGTTGAGGATTAGGACTTTTGCCATACCGTTGACTGGTTCGACTATCGAATTTCCAAGAAACAGACCTGGTCTTATTTCCTTCTTGAAACAGACTGATTGATTTTGAATAGAAGGAGTTGGAATTTCAATGATGAATTCTGATCGAGCCGGAATTTTAATTTTATTTAATTTATCCGATTCTTTCGGATGATTAGTAGGAAGGAGATATGATTCCAACTTTTGTGGAATTTGGAAGGAGTTATACGACGATTCCGACTTGATCGAACTTGAAGGAGATAAAACTTTATTGAAATTCTTTGACTTCTTTGATATTATCTTGGAATTCACTTTTTGTGAATCTATTGATGAAGGAGATAAAATTTTACTAGATGTAGCCTTTTGTGCGGCTGTAGATGGAGATATACTTTTACGCTCTTGTTTCATATCTTGTGAAGCTTTGGATGGAGATTGATTGTTATTTAATTCAGCCTTTTTTCTGGCTATAGATGGAGATAGATTTTTACCTTTATGCTTCATTTCTGGTGAAGCATTAGCTGGCGATCGATTTGCATTGCTTTTCGAAGCGATTGATGGAGATAGATTTTTATTAGTATTTATATCGGAGAATGTTATCTCCGTATATAAAAGACTTTTTGTTTGAGACCTCTTTTCTGGGTCTTCGCTTTTCAAATAAACGTATGGATAATTGGAATAATATTCTTCGTACATATAAGATTTATTTGAATCGTTTATTTCTAAAGAAATGTATTTATTTTTATAATTGATACTAGCATTGTATCGAGATAAAAAGTCATGACCAAGTAGGCCATCGTATGAGAGGATGGAGTTATTTCCCACTATTTGAAATGGGTGCTCTAGGATGGAGTTATTTTGCGTAGATTCCAGAGTTAATTTCGCGAAGATGAGTCCTTCTGTAGAAGTTGACTCTGTAAACAATGTATTAATATTGCACACAGCATCTCTGTAGCAGATACTGCCTGGTTTCAGTGGATGGAGTTTTATTAGGCTGATCTCTGCTCCAGTATCAATTAAAAATGTAAGTTTTGGAGCAGAGCAGATGTCAACAGGCAAGGAAAGAGTTAAAGAATTTTTATTTATTTGAACGGGGATTTGAATTATTTTTTTGCTGCATACTTCTCTGTCGATATTGTCTCGGGATTCCTGTGGACTTGTGCTGTAGTTTGTATGTGCGAGAGGTTGCCGAAATTGACCCCCCGCTGCATCCAGTTTCCCTGCCTGGATGCCGATGGACTTTTGCTATTTCTCCTCTTTGGAGATGGTGATCTAGCCGAGATATTGGCATTATTATATCTCGGCGGTGAAGTTCGATTTTCTCGGAATACTGGCTGCTGCCGGTACCTATTTTGAGGCTGTCTGTCAGCCATGTTTGTTGGTGGAGTATTGTTCACCTTCTGGAAATTGTTTTGATTTCCCTGATTCTTGCCAGAACGATTGTTGTTCGCCGCTCTTGTCCGACATTCTTCGATACAATGTCCCATCCGATGACAATATCGACATGTAAGCGCTTGTGTCGGAGATGTAAATGTAACCCTATTGAAATCTGCAGGGCTTTGTAATTGCGTGTTTGTTCTTGGAATTGTGTTTAAGTTCTGTGCAGGGTGTTGTATGATTGAGCATTTTGAAGCAGCATGTCCCAGTCTATTGCATTTGAAGCAACGTAAGTTGTTATTTATACCTTCAAAGGAATTTTGATTTGCCTTATTATATGTTTGAAAGTTAGGTTGCTTTTGCTCTATACGTAATGAGTAATCTAGAATATGTGATTTTAGTGCAGAGAAGGATTTATCGGGATGCACCTTGGCTAAAGTTTGGAGTTGAGGATTAATTAGCCCATCTTCAATAGCTCTTACTGCTTGACACTCATTATCTTTTAATAAAGATTTGAGGAGGATCCTATCTGTGGTGTACGAGTGCGTTGCTTCATTCAATTTAGAAAGGTTTGTATTGAGTCTTTGGAGAAAATCTTTTACGCTTTCTCCTGTTCTCTGCTTAGAGATATTTAATTGTGACTGCAGAGTAGATCTGGGAATTTTTTCCTCGAAATTTTGTTGTAAGATTAGTTTTAATTCAGGCCAATCTGATATTTGATTGTACCTGAATACGTCATACGCTTCGGCGGATAATTTACTCCTTATTAAACTAAGCAGGGAGTGCCTTTCATTTGTCGTCGTCACCGTTGCGTATACGTCATCACAACTTGAGACAAATTTGTGAAAATCCTTTGGATTTCCACTGAAATTAGGAATAAGAGATCTTGGCTCTGCTAGTAAAGAATTTCTGTGATCTTGGGTGGAAACGTTTTGCGTGTGATCGAAGCTAGATTGTGTGTAGTTTGGTGTATCTGGGAATCGTTTATCTAGTTGCTCTTGTATCGTGATTACTGCTTCTGAATATGATGCCTCCGTAATTGCATACAGATCATTTTTGAAGTAATCACCTTCTTCATCATTCGGACTTTGGTATAAGATGATATCTTCATGTGTTGTTTCAAATGCACTCCAATATTTTTGTAGAGATTGCATCTTTTGGTCCAGGTATGCTTTACTGACAGATTTGAGTGTAGGAGGGTGTATTGACTGTATAATTCGCGATATTGATTTTTGTCTATTTTCTTGCAGCCTAAATCGCGCTGTGTTAGACTGATCATTCCCTACACATTCTTGCGTAGCCTCAGTACTGGTTTTTTTTTGTAGATTTTTGGGAGGTGCGATGAAGAATGGGTTTTTTGCTCTTTCGTTATGTATTGAAATTGATTTTAATCTGTCTGAGAGCGTTGCCTTGGTGAGATTGTACCAGTCTTCTGTCTTATCTGCGCAAGACTGTTTAAAATAATCGTGAGCTTCGCTGAAATCAACGTGATTTCGGATTAGGTTTTCAATTTCTTCAAATGAAGCCCATATTTCCTCTAATTTTTGGAGTTTTTCTGCTGTAAAAGTTTCTGTCCTCTTTGTTTTGTTGGCCCTATGATATTCGGCCAGAATTTCTCTGATTTTGTCTGTCTTTACTAACTGGGATGAGCAGAGTTCATTGAAAGAATTGGTTTCGTTAGTCATGTTTGTTTAAAGTAAAATAGTAAAAAGGATAAGGGTTGATTCGATTGTTTAAGCGAGTATAAACTTTTGGCGATGATATGAGTCTTTGACCAATACGAATAATTGGCCAGATAACTAAAATTTTAATTTGGTATAACTGCAGATCGAATGTGATTGGAGGAAACTATGGTTTACCGGGAGTGGGGCTTTAAGATTCTTTTATTATACTGGCAGGAAATTAAAATAGAAACGTGGTTTCATTGATTATAAAAGAAATTAAATTGCGGAAATTATATTGCCGACGAATTTTTTCTGATTAGAAAACCAGTTTTATTGGCTAATTACAAATGAGAATTTGCCGTCATAAAATTTCTGAGCCTAGAGCGTGATTCTACAAAATGGTAAGCAACTTTAAATCGTCTCGTAAATTTTTTGTTAATGGAACCAAATAATGAGTTTGAAATGTTAACTTACAAATCAAATATTTCTATGCAGAAATATTTTGGAAACACGGGAAGTTTATTTGATAAATAAAGGATGCAATTTAAATTCGCTTTTTCCCACCAAAATCTTTCCTCTGATCAATAGGCTTGTGGAGCTCTATCGCAGGGGATCGATTATTGATTTTTCTGAAGTCCTCTGGCCAGCAAGCTCACAAGGTCTTACCGCAGAGGTCGCTTCGTGGAAAAGGAGATTTCAATTTTTATATTTAGAATCAAAATTTTCTCAAATTAAAAGAAAATTAATGATGATTGAAAGTAATTCTTTTTCACTTATAATTGATTTTGAATATCTTTTAATAAATATTTTCTGATTATAATGACTCGGAAATTTTATTTTTGATAATATGTGTGTATATAATATTTCATTGATTGCTGAATTTGAATAATCTTTTTTTTTTTGTTATAATAATTAGGGGAAATTTGTATACTATGTTTTGTATGAATACAATTGGAGAAAGAGAAACAAAAAAAATATATATATATATATATATGTATTTTTCTACCTTGTTTTATTCCTATTATGCTAGCTTGAAGAAAGTTTCCGCTAGAGATGGTGTTGTTGTTGCTGTTAATTAGAGTTGTTATTTTTGTTGATAAGTAGGACATCCAAGCCGTTGTGGATGTTATCGTTGCTATGGAATAATGAGGATGATGATGATGGTGGTATACGTCACGCGTCCTGGGTGACGATTTCTCGTTGTCTTCCTTCTGGGTTACCAAACGTCTTATTGAGGCAGGGATGAAGCCTCGCTAAATTCCCTCGTTGAGCGCTCTGGCGCTTAAACTTATTAATTTCCTCTAAGTACCCTGTATTAAGGGTACCCGGGTTTTTTTTTCTTTTTTTTTTTTTATATATATATATATAATTTTTCCTTTTTAGTTTCTTCCACTTATTATTTTTATACGTGTTTATTTTTTTTTTGTTTTCGTTTATTTATTTCATTTTTTATTAATCTATTTTTCTTTCCTTTTTCAAAACACTGCGTTTAGGTTGAATGTCACTTTTAACTAAAATATAGTTCGCTCTCAACTAAATTTTAGAATTTAATTGCTTAATTTTTTTATATTAATTGAGAAAAAAAAAATTATTTGAACACTGATTTTAGTACACGGGTAGGAACACCGCTGCCACCAGTTTGTTGTATTTGCTTGTGTGCCGTGCTCCTGATGGAGAGTACACAACTTCTATCGGAACTAAAAGGAAACCGAAAGATTGCGTATTCGGGTTTAATAATAAAAAACATACAATCACTAGGTTTTTGTTTATTCATAACTAATCTGAGCTTTCCTAATTTTGAAACACGAACTAAACTCTTCTTTGTTTTTAACAAACTTCGATTTCTTCTTAATTTCACAACTCGGGATTTTTCTAAGTTTCACAACTAGGTTTTTTTCTTAATGTCACAACATAGATTTTTTCTTAATTTCACAACTAGATCTTTTCTTATTTTCACAACTTGGATATCTTTTCTTAATTTCACAACTTGGAATCTTTTCTTAATTTTACAACTAGGATTTATCCACGAACGATACTCGGCGGGTTCCAAAAACATAACTCCCCGAGGTTTGAATGATTTTTTGTTTTCAGGGTCGAGTTTTCAATACATCAATATATTGTATAGGACAATATATTGGTGTATTGACTATATGGTTGTGATTCGGGACGATAGGTACCTGAGTCATAACAAATTGCCCCCGCCAGACCAGTCATTGGTCTTTTATGTCCGCTATTAAGAAGTAAACTTTACTCACAACCCGGATGTCAAAAAACGACACAACCATGTCCTTTGTTCTACCGCTTGCAGCACCTGAATCACTTAGTAGTAAGCAATCGCCTTACATAACAATTACCACGCGAAGTTAATTATTACTGTAATCGTCGATTGCTCCACTAAGCGCTCATCGCAGCCAACTCTTGGGCTAATCAGCAAAATAACCGACGTCTGCAGAACAATTCCATGTGAGGTAATTGTTTGGCAATCGCTGATTATTCTGCTGTTGCATGAATCTTCCGCATATCGGTCCATAACACTAAGTTGGAGTGATCAATTAATTTATATTTCACTTAATATGATTTGTTTATATTTAACACTTATATGTGTTTGCTATATTGAAGCATTATACAAATTGTGTTAGCCTTTGATTAATTTGTTAGTTAATCGATTATATAACTATACAGGTTAATTTATATTTCACATAGGGATTCATTTATACTTCACACTTATATGTGCTTTCCACATTGAAGGATTATTATAAATTCAATTGAATGACTAACTTGTATTTCAGTTAATCTGATTTATTTATATTTAACATTTTTATGTGGTTCCCATAATGAAGGATTATACTAAGTTTAAATGATCAATTATTTTATATTTCTCTTAATCTGATTTATTTGTATTTCACACTTATACGTGTTTTCCATATTGAAGGATTATACCAATTGTGTGATCTTTGATTAATTTGTTGGTTAGTTGATTAAATAACTATACTGGTTAATTTATATTTCACACAGGGATTCATTTATACTTCACACTATATTATACTTAATCTGATTTATTTATATATCACACTTATATATGTTTTCCATGTTGAAGGATTATACTAAGTTGAATTGAACGATTAATTTATACTTAATCAGATGTATTTATATTTCACACTTATATTTGTTTTCCATATTGTGGGAGTGAAGAATTGATCGATTAATTTATATTTAACTTAATCTGATTTACTTATATTACACACATATATGTGTAGTCCATATTGAAAGATTATACAAATTGTGTCTTTGATTAATTTGTTGGTTAATCGATTAAATATTTATACAGGTTAATTTATATTTCACATGGAGATTCATTTATACTTCACACTTATATGTGCTTTCCACATTGAAGGGTTATACTAAGTTTAATTGAACGTTTAATTTATATTTCACTTTATCAGATTTATTTATATTTCACATTTTTATGTGTTTCCCATATTGAAGGATTATACTAAGTTGAGGTGGTCAATTAATTTAAATTTCAATTAATGTGATTATTTATATTTCACACGTATATGTGTTTATCATATTGAAGCATTATACAAATTGTGTTGGTCTTTGATTATTCGTTGGTTAATTAATTAAATAACTATACTGTTTAGTTTATATTGGACAAAGGAATTCATTTATACTTCACACTTATATGTGCTTTCCACATTTAAGTATTATACTAAGTTTATTCGATCGTGTTCGTTCTATTTACGACATTTATTTCTATTTATTTTTTGTTCTTTTTTATACAAGTTTTTCTAATTTTTCATTTATTTATATTTTAACATATTTCTCTAGTGCAACCTAGTTCCAAAATTCTACTCTAGAAGCTCTGTCTGAACAATGTGATTGATTTTAACATTTATGGAACTACAACAAACTTATCTTATCTATTCGATATCAAAAATGGACTAAACATTCTTCTACCTTTGAAAGATTATAATATTTAATATACTTTCAACATTACTCCTTAGTAAATGGCAGATGTGCAGTTTTGTTAATTGCTCTTGCAATTACACCATTTTTCGTCTTAATAGACACTACGCTAACATGTCCGTCTTTTCCTCTAGTTACATCCACAATACTTCCGTGTAACCATTTTCGGGGTGGCAGGTTGTCTTCGTGACCAATTACAACGGAATCCGTTCTGACATCGGGAGACTCCTTATTCCATTTATAGCGCTTCTGCAAATGGGTTATGTACTCACGAACCCACCGCTTCCAAAAGTGTTGCTGCATAACATGGATTCTTTGCCAACTATCCAGATGCGAAAGCTTAGAATTTGTTAAATCTGGTTCAGGTAATCCAATGAGTTGTCCACCAGTGGTAAAGTGGCCAGGAGTTATTGGCAACTAATCGCTAAGGTCAGATGAATGTGGTGTCATCGGTCGAGAGTTGAGAATTGCCTCTATTCGTGCCGCAAGCGTTTGAAGTTTTTCATAGGTCACAGGATTTTTTTCGTAATCTGCCAGAGTCCTATAGAGAAGCGACTTTGCTGATTTCACAGCCGCTTTCCAAAGTCCGCCAAAATGAAGAGACCTCGGTGGGATATGATGAACTGTAATATTATCTTCTGCACACATTCTGAGTATCTTGTGTTGAACATCTGAGGAATAAAACCTTTTCCGAAGACCTGCCAGCTCATTTCTGGCCCCGACGAAATTGGTGGCATTATCGCAAAACAGATTCTGGCAAAAACCCTTGCGAGCGATAAATCGTTGCAGTGCTGCTAAAAATGTTTTGGCAGACAAATCCGAGACTACCTCTAAGTGTACGGCCTTCTTAGTGAAACATACGAAGACTGCGATGTACAATTTCACGGCACCTCTTCCTCGAATTCCCTGTGTTGTAGCAAAGGGACCAAAAAATTCAACATCAGTGTTCAAAAATGCCTTGGAAATTGTAACTCTGGTGATTTGTTGTGACATTATTGACCTCATGCGAAAGCAGATGATGCAACTGTGCACTACTTTACGAGCGATGTTCTTGAAGTTAATGATCCAGAATCTCTGCCTGGAATTAGATACTAAAGCTTGCACACCAGCGTGCATGTATTTTGAATGTAAATAAGCTATATAGGATTTCACAAATGGATGATTAGCAAGGAGAAGTATGGGAAATTTTGCGTGATAAGGTCTGTCTGCATTCTGTAAACGCCCTCCTACACGCAATAAATGCATGTCATCGTGCAATTCAAGGAAGGGATTAAGCCTTTGAATGCCACTTTTAGGGGTCATCATAACCATATCATGGAATTTTTCTATGTGTCTTTTATAAAGAAACTGTAGGTCTTCTTTAAAGGAAGTTTGCTGAATGTAATAAATCATTCTTATCAATGCATTATCCAGTTCTGAAGCTGTGAGTGGTCCAACAAGAATGTCTCCTTTCTTTTTCTTTAACTGTAGATTCCGAACAAATCGAATGCAATAGGCAAAAACTCGTCCTAAATGGCTGAAACTGTTGATATACTTATGAGATGCAATTATATCCTCTTCAATGCCCGCTGTATTGACTAAAACTGTTTTAAATGGTCGTCTTTCTGGGATGTTCTCCCTTTTACTTCCATGTTTTTTATTGATCGGCCATTGATCAGATGACATATACAAAAAATCAGGTCCAGAAAACAAAGATGATTGCAATAAGTTATCCACCGACGATCGCCGAGATGCTATGTCTGCAGGGTTTGCTTTCGAAGAGACATGTCGCCACTTTGCGTGTTTTGTAAGTACATGGATGGCCGAAGCTCGATTTGCCACGAATACATTCCATGTGGAAGCATGTTCCCCTAACCAGTCCAATACAATTTCCGCATCAGTCCAGAGAATAATGTCATAAAACTCTTTATTTAACGATTTGCTTATGCGATCATGCACTTTAGACAGCAGATGAGCGGCGGATAATTCTAATTTCGGAATGCTTTGCGTTGCTGTTGGAGCTACCTTAGCTTTAGCACTTATGAGACGAACAGTTACATTTCCTATTGAATCAATGCACCGAATATAAATGCAAGCTCCATATCCTCGAAGCGAAACATTAGAGAACCCATGCACTTCAGTGCAAACCACTTCAGACTGAGGAAATGCGCATCGAGGTACATATACTTTATTGACGTCTGGCAGTTGGCTTCTACATTTGATCTATTCTTCTTCGATATCTTCCGGAATGTTTTCATCCCAATCTATTTTTAAAATCTATAAGCGTTGCATAATGATCTTTCCCAAGATGATAACCGGACAGATTAGACCTAGAGGGTCAAACAAGCGGGAGACTTCTGCCAAAATAAAAACCATTTCCGAAGTTCTAATTTTCCAGAGCTTAGAATTGATGTCACTTCCTGACGAATTGTGATATTTCCTCTAAAGTAATTGCACCTGTGATGAGATCATATACATAGAAATCACGTTTAATGATTCGTGAGCCCGTGGGATATTTTTCTGCATGTATATCAGCCAAGAAATTCAACGCACGTGTTGCTATAATGGGAGCTGATGACGTTCCGTAAGTTACAGTCTTAAGCCGCTATACTTTCAGTTAATCAGTTGAATATTTTCGCCATAAAATTAACTGACTATATGAATTATCGGTCTGGACAAGGAACTGCCTATACATCTTTGAAATCTCTGCCGTATGTGCGAACCGGTAAGAACGAAATCTGATAATGATCGAAAACAAATTATCTTGTACTGTAGGTCCAATCATGAGAAGATCTTTTAATGATTTATTTGAGCTAGTTCGAACGGATGCATCAAATGCGACGCTTAACTTCGTTGAAGTTATTTCTGGACGCAGAACACATTGATGAGGTACAAAATACCGAACTAATGAAATTTTATTCTGAGGAACTTCCTCCATATGATTCAAATCTTTGCAGTCTTGCATGAACTCACTATACAGATGCTAAATTCCCGGTTGACTTTCTAATCCCTTTTCTGAATTATAAAGTCTTCTTTCCGCTATACGAGAAGAAACTCCTAAGACGTCTTTTGGACTATCTTTGAAAGGCAGTTTGACAACTATTCTGCCATCAGCTAGTTGTTGAGTAGTTTCTTCAATTATTCGTTCACACTTTTTGTTCATTAGATAAGCATTCCCTTTCATCATTAAACCCTTCAATTGACCAAAAACGTGAAAGAGTTTCATTAAGAATCTTGGTAGATTTATTGTATACATCGTCATTAGTTATAATGTTACAAACACCATTTTGAATTGTATCTAAATTACATTTACCTGCAACAATCCAACCCAAATGAGTATTTTGCAGCTTTGGCATATCATGTCCCAATTTAAGACTCCTTTCCATTAAAAGATCGAAGAATATAATAGCTCCGATGAGCAAGTCGATTCTTTGAGGTTGATTAAATGTCGGATCTGCCAACGTAACACTGGAAGGAATACGCCAGGTACTAATATCGATATGCATTTGAGGTTGATTTGAAGTAATATGGGGTAATATTGAAAATTCAAGTGTATATTGAAAATTGGAGAATCTCGATTTACTTTTGGTAATTGTTGCGAAGCGAACATTAAATTGGTTGACACCAACACCGACAATTTTACTATTCATTTTAAACTTTTTTAAATTCAGTAACTGCACTAAATTTTCTGTTATTAAATTTAATTGCAAACCATTTTCAAGAACGGCACGAGCAGGAATATAATCACCCACATTATTTTTTACAGACACTATGGCTGTTGATAAGAAAATATGCTTCTTCTTGGCTGCATGATTATCAATTTTTGACAACTGTAGAGAATTTGGCTGGGTTACATTTGTTGTAATTGGAAGTGATGACTCAGTAGCAGCAGTGTTTTTTGATACGATAGGTGCATTAGAAACAGAGCAGAGCACACTCTAGTTATATGGCCTTCGTCTAGGCAATTTATACAAATTCGAAGTCTTTTAACCTCACGATATCGACTGTAAACAGTTAATTTTGAGAATTTTTGACATTGAGATATATGATGTCCACACTGTCGACAATAAACACAAGTTACCTCAGCGACTGACAGAGATGTTGGACTGTTATATAGTTTTTTATTAAAATTGCTCGCTACACTAGCAACTGGCTTGGATGGATGATGAATTTCACGATTTTTGAGCTGTTGGCACCGTTTATTTAAAACCATGCTGTCAATTCTGTAAGTTCAAGCGAATCTTCCCATTTGGTGTTCGAGTCAGTATCTCACTTTATTGAAATTAATTGCAACAATACTACCTTCGCAATGTCTTCATCCATACCCAACGATCGTAAAGCTCGAATATTACCATCAATTCCGTGGACAAGTATTCGAAGTTGAGACGCAGAATTTTTTGGAACACGTGGTAAATTAAAAAGTTCTCTGATATGCGTTTCAAAAACATTGCACTTGTTGTCATAACGATCTTTTAACATAGATAAAGCCTTTTCATAATTCTCAGCTGTTATATTAATAGATTTTATAGGTTGTCTTGCATCACCTTTCAAACATTCATCCACTAAAAGTTGAAAGCGTCTAATTGTTGGAACTTCATCATTTTCTACAGCCGATTTGAATTGCTGAATGAAATTCGGATCTTCAACGTCGACCCGATACTTATTTTCATCTGGATCCTCAGGAATTTCACCATCAATTGAATCTTGAACATCTAAATATTGTTTAAAATATCCCTCGAGAATACTAAGGCGATATTCTTACTCTGAAAGGCTAATAGATGATTTGTTTTTATGTAGTTTTTAATCCGTGTTATACAGCCTCTCTTAGCACCACGAGATTTTTTTAGTTCTACAGTTGTTGCCATTTTAATATATAAGTAATAACGTCACTGATTATTTCTGACTCACAGTCAAACGAATTAATGATTTTACAGGAAAATCCACTGTATCTAGCTCTGTTCCACGGAATAATGGCGAGAATCTCAATATTCAACAATATTATCCCAAATTTTTTATTAAATTTGGAGCGAACTTAATGTTGTGACACGAGCTAGCTTTTTCGCATTTTCGAATTACGTTTTGCGATTTAATTGTTTTTTAACTATAATAATATATTAATTATTTCACCACAATACATGGTTCACTATCACGATTTGAAGGACCAAAATGTTCGTTCTATATATGATATTTATTTCTATTTATTTTTTGTTCTTTTTTATACAAGTTTTTCTAATTTTTCATTTATTTATATTTTAACGTATTTCTCTAGGGCAACCTAGTTCCAAAATTCTACTCTAGAAGCTCTGTCCGAACAACGTGATTGATTTTAACTTTTATGGAACTACAACAAACTTAACTTATCTATTCGATATCAAAAATGGACTAAACAGATCGATTAATTTATATTTCACTTAATCTGATTTATTTATATGTCACACTTATACGTGTTTTCCATATTGAAGGATTATACTAAGTTGAATTGAACGATTAATTTATGCTTCACTTAACCCGATTTATTTATATTTCACACTTATATTTGTTTTTCATATTGTGGGAGTGAGGAATCGATCGATTAATTTATATTTAACTTAATATGAATTATTTATATTACACACTTATATGTGTTGTCCATATTGAAGGATTATACAAATTGTGTGGTTCTTTGATTAATTTGTTGCTCAATCGATTAAATATCTTTACAGGTTAATTTATGTTTCACATGGGGATTCATTTATACTTCACACTTGTATGTGCTTTCCACATTGAAGGGTTATACTAAGTTTAATTGAACAATTAGTTTATATATAACTTAATCTGATTTATTTATATTTCACACTTATATGTATTTTCCACATTTCAGGACTGTACTAAATTGAATTGATCGACTAACCTATATTTCAGTTAATCTGATTTATTTATATTTCTCACTTTTATGTGTTTCCCATATTGAAGGAATATACTAAGTTGAAGTGATCAATTAATTTATATTTCACTTAATCGGATTTATTTATATTTCACAGTTATATGTGTTTTCCATATTAGAGGATTACAAAAATTGTGTTGGTCTTTGATTAATTTGTTGGTTAATTGATTAACTAACTATGTGGCGACGCGTCTGTGTCGGCTGGATCGTTCTCCAAAATTTATCGAAACAACGTATAAACCAGGTTAAAGGTTCTCCAAAATATCATGCTAGTCACACTTTACTGACACGTAGGAAATCGTAGCTAGGTAGGCTAGGAACCAATGTATTTAAAAAACAATGAAAAAAGTTTCAGTTTTGTTTTTGTAACGTCAACGTGAGGACACGAGAAAATATTCAAAATAAATATAAAATAATACTTTCGATATAAAAAAAACGAAATAATTCTTTTCTTCAAAAAGGATTAGCTTTTATTCGTTCTAAGAAGAACTTCAAGACGGTTAATGATCATGTTCGATGATCATGTTCATGCACACCTCTTTTCGGTGAATCCTCCTTTCTTGCAGCCTTTCTAAGATTATATTTTAGAGCACCAAATTTAAGGTGCTACAGCAGGCAAGAACAGCACCGGGAGACCCCAGGAAAATTCCGCAGGAAGAGCAACATCATCATAACCGAACTGCTAATCAGAAGGGACTAGTTGTGCAACAGCACGCTGATAAGCGCTCCACCGAACAATCCAATTGTGCAGCAGCACGCTGATAAGCTCTCCACCGCACTGTCATAAGTGACAGCCCAACTTAATTAAAATAAAGTTCTTTCAGGTTAATTTTCTAGCCTCCACCAGTCTAGAAGAACGAACGTGCCAGTTTGTGTTGACCAGATATTTACCGACAAGCAAATGCAGAGGCTTGCGGAGCAACGATCACCGGCAACCCGTCTAACTGGCACACGTCTGTCAAACGTGCCAGGACTCCTAGCCAGGTCCAGTACAGTGACGACCAATCGATAGTTATTGGAACTAATCTTTTGCTCTACGTCTGCTCGACGTCACGGAACCATCTGTGAACAAGTACCTAGTGGTTATCTTATTTACCCCATCGTCAAATTGATAGAACATATATTGGACCTATTGTCCAACTCAAGACTTGCGCCTGAAATAATACAGCCGTCTTCAACTGATATCCTTACGCCAGTACCAACGTCATCTGACGACTGCTCAGCCTTGTACAGAATATGGTATAATCTACCAAAACTATACTGGTTAATTTATATTTCACAGAGGGATTGATTTATACTTCACACTTATATGTGTTTTCCACATTGAAGGTCTATACTAAGTTTAATTGATCGATTAATTTTATTTCACTTAATCTGATTTAGTTATATTTCACACATACATGTATTTTGCACATTGAAATAATATTATAAATTGAATTGATCGATTAACTTATATTTCAGATATTCTGATTTATTTATATTTCACAATTTAAGGTGTTTTTCCATATTGAAGTATTATACAAATTGTGTTGCTCTTTGATTACTTTGTTGGTTAATTGATTAAATAACTATACTGGTTAATTTATATTTCACATGGCAATTCATATATACTTCACAATTAAATGTGCTTTCCACATTGAAGGGTAATACTAAGTTTAATTGAACGATTAATTTATATTTCACTTAATCTGGTTTATTTACATGTCACACTTATATGTATTTTCCACATTGCAGGACTATACTAAATTGAATTGATCGACTAACTTATATTTCATTTAATCTGATTTATTTATATTTCTCACTTTTATGTGTTTCTCATATTGAAGGAATATACTAAGTAGAAGTGATCAATTAATTTGTATTTCACTTAATCTGATTTATTTATATTTCAAACTTATATGTGTTTTCCATATTGAAGCATTATACAAATTGTGTTGGCCTTACATTAATTTGTTGGTTAATCGATTAAATATCTATACAGGTTAATTTATATTTCAAATAGGGATACATTTATACTTGACAGTTATATGTGCTTTCCACATTGAAGGATTATACTAAGTTTACTTCACACTTAAATGTGCTTTCCACATTGAAGGGTTATACTAAGTTTAATTGAACGACTAATCTATATTTCACTTAATCTGATTTATTTATATATCGCACTTATTATTGTTTTCCACATTTTAAGGGTTATACCAAGTTTAATTGATCAATTAATTTATATTTCACTTAATCTGATTTATTTATATATAACACTTATATGGCTTTTCCATATTGAAGGATTATTCTAAGTTGAATTGAACGATTAATTTATACTTCACTTAATCCGCTTTATTTATATTTCACACTTATATTTGTTTTTCATATTGTGGGAATGAGGAATCGATCGATTAATATATATTTAACTTAATCTGATTTATTTATATTACACACTTATATGTCTTGTCCATATTGAAGGATTATACAAATTGTGTGGTTCTTTGATTAAATTGTTGGCTAATCGATTAAATATCTTTACAGGTTAATTTATATTTCACATGGGGTTTCATTTATACTTCACACTTATATGTGCTTTCCACATTGAAGGGTTATACTAAGTTTAATTGAACGATTAATTTATATTTCTCTTAATCTGATTTATTTATATTTGAAAGTTTAATTAAACGACTAATTTATATTTCACTTAATCTGATTTATTTATTTATCACACTTATTATTGTTTTCCATATTGAGAGATTATACTAAGTTGAATTGCACGATTAATTTATACTTCATTTAATCAGTTTTATTTCTACTTCACACTTATATGTGCTTTCCACATTGAAGGGTTATACTAAGTTTAATTGATCAATTAATTTATATATCACTTAATCTGATTTATTTATATATCACACTTATATGTGTTTTCCATATTGAAGGATTATACTAAGGTGAATTGAACGATTAATTTATATTTCACTTAGCCAGATTTATTTATATTTCACACTTATATTTATTTTCCATATTGTGGGAGTGAGGAATGGATCGATTAATTTATATTTAACTTAATTTGATTTATTTATATTACGCACTTATATGTTTTGTCCATAGTGAAGGATTATACAAATTTTGTGTTTCTTTGATTAATTTGTTGGTTAATCGATTAAATATCTTTACAGATTAATTTATATTTCATATGGGGATTCATTTATACTTCACACTTACATGTGCTTTCCACATTGAAGGGTTATACTAAGTTCAATTGAACGATTAATTTATATTTCACTTAATCTGATTTATTTATATTTCACACTTATACGTATTTTCCACATTGCAGAACTATAAAAAATTGAATTGATCGACCAACTTATATATCAGTTAATCTGATTTATATATATTTCTCACTTTTATGTGTTTCCCATATTGAAGTGATCAATTAATTTATATTTCACTTAATTCGGATTATTTATATTTCACACTTATATGTGTTTTACATATTAAAGGATTCTAAAAATTGTGTTGATCTTTGATTAATTTGTTGGTTAATTGATTAAATAACTAAGTGGCGACGCGTCTGTGTCGGCTGGATCGTTCTCCAAAATTTATCGAATCAACGTATAAAACAGGTCAAAGGTTCTCCAAAATATCATGCTAGTCACACCTTACTGACACGTAGGAAGCCGTAGCAAGGTAGGCTAGGAACCAATGTATTTAAAAAACAATGTAAAAATTTATATTTCACATAGGGATGCATTTATACTTCACCCCAATATGCGCTTTCCACATTGAAGTATTATACTAAGTTTAATAGAACGATTAATTTATATTTCACTTAATCTGCTTTATATATATTTTACACTTATATGTATTTTCCACATTGAAGGATTACTATAAATTGACTTGAACGATTAACGTATATTTCTGTTAACCTGATTTATTTATATTTCACACTTTTATGTGTTTCCCATATTGATGCATTATACTAAGTTGGAGTGATCAATTAAATCATATTTCAATTAATCTGATTTGTTTATATTTCACATTTATATGTGTTTTCCATATTGAAGTATTATACAAATTGTGTTGGTCTTTGATTAATTTGTTGTTTGATTTGTTAATTTATATTTCACATAAAGATTCATTTATAATTCAGAGTTATATGTGCTTTCCACATTGAAGGGTTATACTAAGTTTAATTGAATGGTTAATTTATATTTCACTTTATCAGATTTACATATATTTCACATTTTTATGTGTTTCCCATATTGAAGGATTACTCTAAGTTGAAGTGATCAATTAATTTATATTTCACTTAATCTGATTCATTTAGAATTCACACTTATATGAGTTTCCCATATTGAAAGATTATAAATTGTGTTGGCCTTTGATTAATTTGTAGGTTAATCGATTAAATATCTATACAGGTTAATTTATATTTCACATAGGGAGTCATTGATACTATACACTTATATGTACTTTCCACATTGAATGGGAATACTTAGTTTAATTGAACGATTAATAAATATATCACTTAACCAGATTTATTTATATTTCACATTTTTATGTGTTTCCCATATTGAAGGGTTACTCTAAGTTGAGGTGATCAATTAATTTATATTTCACTTAATCTGATTCATTTAGAATTCACACTTATATGAGTTTAACATATTGAACGATTATAAATTGTGTTGGCCTTTGATTAATTTGTAGGTTAATCGATTAAATATCTATACAGGTTAATTTATATTTCACATAGGGAGTCATTGATACTTTACACTTATATGTACTTTCCACATTGAATGGTAATACTTAGTTTAATTGAACGATTAATAAATATATCACTTAACCAGATTTATTTATATTTCACATTTTTATGTGTTTCCCATATTGAAGGATTATACTAAGTAGAGGTGGTCAATTAATCTAAATTTCAATTAATCTGATTTATTGATATTTCACATTTGTATGTGTTTTCCATATTAAAGGATTATAAAAATTGTGTTGATGTTTGATTAATTTATTGGTTAATTGATTAAATAACTATACTGGTTAATTTATATGTCACATAGGGATGCATTTATTCTTCACCCCGATATGTGCTTTCCACATTGAAGTATTATACTAAATTTAATAGAACGATTAATTTATATTTCACTTAATCTGGTTTATACATATTTTACACTTATATGTATTTTCCACATTGAAGGATTACTATAAATAGACTTGAACGATTAACGTATATTTCAGTTAATCTGATTTATTTATATTTCACACTTTTATGTGTTTCCCATATTGAAGGATTATACTAAGTTGAGGTTTTCAATCAATTTAAATTTGACTTAGTCTGATTTATTTATATTTCACACTTATATGTGTTTTCCATATTGAAGCATTATACAAATTTGGTTGGTCTTTGATTAATTTGTTGGTTAAATGATTAAATAACTATACTGGTTAGTTTATATTTCACAGGGGAATTCATTTATACTTCACACTTATATGTGCTTTTCAAATTGAAGTATTATACTAAGTTTAATTAATCGATTAATTTATATTTCACTTAATCTGGTTAATTTATATATCACACTTATTATTGTTTTCCATATTGAGAGATTATACTAAGTTGAATTGCACGATTAATTTATACTCCACTTAATCAGTTTCATTTCTACTTCACACTTATATTTATTTTCCATATTGTGGGAGTGAGGAATTGATCGATTAATTTATATTTAACTTAATTTGATTTATTTATATTACGCACTTATATGTTTTGTCCATAGTGAAGGATTATACAAATTTTGTGTTTCTTTGATTAATTTGTTGGTTAATCGATTAAATATCTTTACAGATTAATTTATATTTCACATGGGGATTCATTTATACTTCACACTTATATGTGCTTTCCACATTGAAGGGTTATACTAAGTTCAATTGAACGATTAATTTATATTTCACTTAATCTGATTTATTTATATTTCACACTTATATGTATTTTCCACATTGCAGAACTATAAAAAATTGAATTGATCGACTAACTTATATATCAGTTAATCTGATTTATATATATTTCTCACTTTTATGTGTTTCCCATATTGAAGTGATAAATTAATTTATATTTCACTTAATTCGGTTTATTTATATTTCACACTTATATGTGTTTTACATATTAAAGGATTCTAAAAATTGTGTTGATCTTTGATTAATTTGTTGGTTAATTGATTAAATAACTAAGTGGCGACGCGTCTGTGTCGGCTGGATCGTTCTCCAAAATTTATTGAATCAACGTATAAAACAGGTCAAAGGTTCTCCAAAATATCATGCTAGTCACACCTTACTGACACGTAGGAAGCCGTAGCAAGGTAGGCTAGGAACCAATGTATTTAAAAAACAATGTAAAAATTTATATTTCACATAGGGATGCATTTATACTTCACCCCAATATGCGCTTTCCACATTGAAGTATTATACTAAGTTTAATAGAACGATTAATTTATATTTCACTTAATCTGCTTTATATATATTTTACACTTATATGTATTTTCCACATTGAAGGATTACTATAAATTGACTTGAACGATTAACGTATATTTCTGTTAACCTGATTTATTTATATTTCACACTTTTATGTGTTTCCCATATTGATGCATTATACTAGGTTGGAGTGATCAATTAATTCATATTTCAATTAATCTGATTTGTTTATATTTCACATTTATATGTGTTTTCCATATTGAAGCATTATACAAATTGTGTTGGTCTTTGATTAATTTGTTGTTTGATTTGTTAATTTATATTTCACATAAAGATTCATTTATAATTCACAGTTATATGTGCTTTCCACATTGAAGGGTTATACTAAGTTTAATTGAATGGTTAATTTATATTTCACTTTATCAGATTTACATATATTTCACATTTTTATGTGTTTCCCATATTGAAGGATTACTCTAAGTTGAAGTGATCAATTAATTTATATTTCACTTAATCTGATTAATTTAGAATTCACACTTATATGAGTTTCCCATATTGAAAGATTATAAATTGTGTTGGCCTTTGATTAATTTGTAGGTTAATCGATTAAATATCTATACAGGTTAATTTATATTTCACATAGGGAGTCATTGATACTATACACTTATATGTACTTTCCACATTGAATGGGAATACTTAGTTTAATTGAACGATTAATAAATATATCACTTAACCAGATTTATTTATATTTCACATTTTTATGTGTTTCCCATATTGAAGGATTATACTAAGTAGAGGTGGTCAATTAATCTAAATTTCAATTAATCTGATTTATTGATATTTCACATTTGTATGTGTTTTCCATATTAAAGGATTATAAAAATTGTGTTGATGTTTGATTAATTTATTGGTTAATTGATTAAATAACTATACTGGTTAATTTATATGTCATATAGGGATGCATTTATTCTTCACCCCGATATGTGCTTTCCACATTGAAGTATTATACTAAGTTTAATAGAACGATTAATTTATATTTCACTTAATCTGGTTTATACATATTTTACATTTATATGTATTTTCCACATTGAAGGATTACTATAAATAGACTTGAACGATTAACGTATATTTCAGTTAATCTGATTTATTTATATTTCACACTTTTATGTGTTTCCCATATTGAAGGATTATACTAAGTTGAGGTTTTCAATCAATTTAAATTTGACTTAGTCTGATTTATTTATATTTCACACTTATATGTGTTTTCCATATTGAAGCATTATACAAATTTGGTTGGTCTTTGATTAATTTGTTGGTTAAATGATTAAATAACTATACTGGTTAGTTTATATTTCACAGGGGAATTCATTTATACTTCACACTTATATGTGCTTTTCAAATTGAAGTATTATACTAAGTTTAATTAATCGATTAATTTATATTTCACTTAATCTGGTTAATTTATATATCACACTTATTATTGTTTTCCATATTGAGAGATTATACTAAGTTGAATTGCACGATTAATTTATACTCCACTTAATCAGTTTCATTTCTACTTCACACTTATATTTATTTTCCATATTGTGGGAGTGAGGAATTGATCGATTAATTTATATTTAACTTAATTTGATTTATTTATATTACGCACTTATATGTTTTGTCCATAGTGAAGGATTATACAAATCTTGTGTTTCTTTGATTAATTTGTTGGTTAATCGATTAAATATCTTTACAGATTAATTTATGTTTCATATGGGGATTCATTTATACTTCACACTTATATGTGCTTTCCACATAGAAGGGTTATACTAAGTTCAATTGAACGATTAATTTATATTTCACTTAATCTGATTTATTTATATTTCACACTTATATGTATTTTCCACATTGCAGAACTATAAAAAATTGAATTGATCGACTAACTTATATATCAGTTAATCTGATTTATATATATTTCTCACTTTTATGTGTTTCCCATATTGAAGTGATCAATTAATTTATATTTCACTTAATTCGGTTTATTTATATTTCACACTTATATGTGTTTTACATATTAAAGGATTCTAAAAATTGTGTTGATCTTTGATTAATTTGTTGGTTAATTGATTAAATAACTAAGTGGCGACGCGTCTGTGTCGGCTGGATCGTTCTCCAAAATTTATCGAATCAACGTATAAAACAGGTCAAAGGTTCTCCAAAATATCATGCTAGTCACACCTTACTGACACGTAGGAAGCCGTAGCAAGGTAGGCTAGGAACCAATGTATTTAAAAAACAATGTAAAAATTTATATTTCACATAGGGATGCATTTATACTTCACCCCAATATGCGCTTTCCACATTGAAGTATTATACTAAGTTTAATAGAACGATTAATTTATATTTCACTTAATCTGCTTTATATATATTTTACACTTATATGTATTTTCCACATTGAAGGATTACTATAAATTGACTTGAACGATTAACGTATATTTCTGTTAACCTGATTTATTTATATTTCACACTTTTATGTGTTTCCCATATTGATGCATTATACTAGGTTGGAGTGATCAATTAATTCATATTTCAATTAATCTGATTTGTTTATATTTCACATTTATATGTGTTTTCCATATTGAAGCATTATACAAATTGTGTTGGTCTTTGATTAATTTGTTGTTTGATTTGTTAATTTATATTTCACATAAAGATTCATTTATAATTCACAGTTATATGTGCTTTCCACATTGAAGGGTTATACTAAGTTTAATTGAATGGTTAATTTATATTTCACTTTATCAGATTTACATATATTTCACATTTTTATGTGTTTCCCATATTGAAGGATTACTCTAAGTTGAAGTGATCAATTAATTTATATTTCACTTAATCTGATTCATTTAGAATTCACACTTATATGAGTTTCCCATATTGAAAGATTATAAATTGTGTTGGCCTTTGATTAATTTGTAGGTTAATCGATTAAATATCTATACAGGTTAATTTATATTTCACATAGGGAGTCATTGATACTTTACACTTATATGTACTTTCCACATTGAATGGGAATACTTAGTTTAATTGAACGATTAATAAATATATCACTTAACCAGATTTATTTATATTTCACATTTTTATGTGTTTCCCATATTGAAGGATTATACTAAGTAGAGGTGGTCAATTAATCTAAATTTCAATTAATCTGATTTATTGATATTTCACATTTGTATGTGTTTTCCACATTAAAGGATTATAAAAATTGTGTTGATGTTTGATTAATTTATTGGTTAATTGATTAAATAACTATACTGGTTAATTTATATGTCACATAGGGATGCATTTATTCTTCACCCCGATATGTGCTTTCCACATTGAAGTATTATACTAAGTTTAATAGAACGATTAATTTATATTTCACTTAATCTGGTTTATACATATTTTACAGTTATATGTATTTTCCACATTGAAGGATTACTATAAATAGACTTGAACGATTAACGTATATTTCAGTTAATCTGATTTATTTATATTTCACACTTTTATGTGTTTCCCATATTGAAGGATTACACTAAGTAGAGGTGGTCAATTAATCTAAATTTCAATTAATCTGATTTATTGATATTTCACATTTGTATGTGTTTTCCATATTAAAGGATTATAAAAATTGTGTTGATGTTTGATTAATTTATTGGTTAATTGATTAAATAACTATACTGGTTAATTTATATGTCACATAGGGATGCATTTATTCTTCACCCCGATATGTGCTTTCCACATTGAAGTATTATACTAAGTTTAATAGAACGATTAATTTATATTTCACTTAATCTGGTTTATACATATTTTACACTTATATGTATTTTCCACATTGAAGGATTACTATAAATAGACTTGAACGATTAACGTATATTTCAGTTAATCTGATTTATTTATATTTCACACTTTTATGTGTTTCCCATATTGAAGGATTATACTAAGTTGAGGTTTTCAATCAATTTAAATTTGACTTAGTCTGATTTATTTATATTTCACACTTATATGTGTTTTCCATATTGAAGCATTATACAAATTTGGTTGGTCTTTGATTAATTTGTTGGTTAAATGATTAAATAACTATACTGGTTAGTTTATATTTCACAGGGGAATTCATTTATACTTCACACTTATATGTGCTTTTCAAATTGAAGTATTATACTAAGTTTAATTAATCGATTAATTTATATTTCACTTAATCTGGTTAATTTATATATCACACTTATTATTGTTTTCCATATTGAGAGATTATACTAAGTTGAATTGCACGATTAATTTATACTCCACTTAATCAGTTTCATTTCTACTTCACACTTATATTTATTTTCCATATTGTGGGAGTGAGGAATTGATCGATTAATTTATATTTAACTTAATTTGATTTATTTATATTACGCACTTATATGTTTTGTCCATAGTGAAGGATTATACAAATTTTGTGTTTCTTTGATTAATTTGTTGGTTAATCGATTAAATATCTTTACAGATTAATTTATATTTCACATGGGGATTCATTTATACTTCACACTTATGTTATATGTGCTTTCCACATTGAAGGGTTATACTAAGTTCAATTGAACGATTAATTTATATTTCACTTAATCTGATTTATTTATATTTCACACTTATATGTATTTTCCACATTGCAGAACTATAAAAAATTGAATTGATCGACTAACTTATATATCAGTTAATCTGATTTATATATATTTCTCACTTTTATGTGTTTCCCATATTGAAGTGATCAATTAATTTATATTTCACTTAATTCGGTTTATTTATATTTCACACTTATATGTGTTTTACATATTAAAGGATTCTAAAAATTGTGTTGATCTTTGATTAATTTGTTGGTTAATTGATTAAATAACTAAGTGGCGACTCGTCTGTGTCGGCTGGATCGTTCTCCAAAATTTATCGAATCAACGTATAAAACAGGTCAAAGGTTCTCCAAAATATCATGCTAGTCACACCTTACTGACACGTAGGAAGCCGTAGCAAGGTAGGCTAGGAACCAATGTATTTAAAAAACAATGTAAAAATTTATATTTCACATATGGATGCATTTATACTTCACCCCAATATGCGCTTTCCACATTGAAGTATTATACTAAGTTTAATAGAACGATTCATTTATATTTCACTTAATCTGCTTTATATATATTTTACACTTATATGTATTTTCCACATTTAAGGATTACTATAAATTGACTTGAACGATTAACGTATATTTCTGTTAACCTGATTTATTTATATTTCACACTTTTATGTGTTTCCCATATTGATGCATTATACTAGGTTGGAGTGATCAATTAATTCATATTTCAATTAATCTGATTTGTTTATATTTCACATTTATATGTGTTTTCCATATTGAAGCATTATACAAATTGTGTTGGTCTTTGATTAATTTGTTGTTTGATTTGTTAATTTATATTTCACATAAAGATTCATTTATAATTCACAGTTATATGTGCTTTCCACATTGAAGGGTTATACTAAGTTTAATTGAATGGTTAATTTATATTTCACTTTATCAGATTTACATATATTTCACATTTTTATGTGTTTCCCATATTGAAGGATTACTCTAAGTTGAAGTGATCAATTAATTTATATTTCACTTAATCTGATTCATTTAGAATTCACACTTATATGAGTTTCCCATATTGAAAGATTATAAATTGTGTTGGCCTTTGATTAATTTGTAGGTTAATCGATCAAATATCTATACAGGTTAATTTATATTTCACATAGGGAGTCATTGATACTATACACTTATATGTACTTTCCACATTGAATGGGAATACTTAGTTTAATTGAACGATTAATAAATATATCACTTAACCAGATTTATTTATATTTCACATTTTTATGTGTTTCCCATATTGAAGGATTATACTAAGTAGAGGTGGTCAATTAATCTAAATTTCAATTAATCTGATTTATTGATATTTCACATTTGTATGTGTTTTCCATATTAAAGGATTATAAAAATTGTGTTGATGTTTGATTAATTTATTGGTTAATTGATTAAATAACTATACTGGTTAATTTATATGTCACATAGGGATGCATTTATTCTTCACCCCGATATGTGCTTTCCACATTGAAGTATTATACTAAGTTTAATAGAACGATTAATTTATATTTCACTTAATCTGGTTTATACATATTTTACACTTATATGTATTTTCCACATTGAAGGATTACTATAAATAGACTTGAACGATTAACGTATATTTCAGTTAATCTGATTTATTTATATTTCACACTTTTATGTGTTTCCCATATTGAAGGATTATACTAAGTTGAGGTTTTCAATCAATTTAAATTTGACTTAGTCTGATTTATTTATATTTCACACTTATATGTGTTTTCCATATTGAAGCATTATACAAATTTGGTTGGTCTTTGATTAATTTGTTGGTTAAATGATTAAATAACTATACTGGTTAGTTTATATTTCACAGGGGAATTCATTTATACTTCACACTTATATGTGCTTTTCAAATTGAAGTATTATACTAAGTTTAATTAATCGATTAATTTATATTTCACTTAATCTGGTTAATTTATATATCACACTTATTATTGTTTTCCATATTGAGAGATTATACTAAGTTGAATTGCACGATTAATTTATACTCCACTTAATCAGTTTCATTTCTACTTCACACTTATATTTATTTTCCATATTGTGGGAGTGAGGAATTGATCGATTAATTTATATTTAACTTAATTTGATTTATTTATATTACGCACTTATATGTTTTGTCCATAGTGAAGGATTATACAAATTTTGTGTTTCTTTGATTAATTTGTTGGTTAATCGATTAAATATCTTTACAGATTAATTTATATTTCATATGGGGATTCATTTATACTTCACACTTATATGTGCTTTCCACATAGAAGGGTTATACTAAGTTCAATTGAACGATTAATTTATATTTCACTTAATCTGATTTATTTATATTTCACACTTATATGTATTTTCCACATTGCAGAACTATAAAAAATTGAATTGATCGACTAACTTATATATCAGTTAATCTGATTTATATATATTTCTCACTTTTATGTGTTTCCCATATTGAAGTGATCAATTAATTTATATTTCACTTAATTCGGTTTATTTATATTTCACACTTATATGTGTTTTACATATTAAAGGATTCTAAAAATTGTGTTGATCTTTGATTAACTTGTTGGTTAATTGATTAAATAACTAAGTGGCGACGCGTCTGTGTCGGCTGGATCGTTCTCCAAAATTTATCGAATCAACGTATAAAACAGGTCAAAGGTTCTCCAAAATATCATGCTAGTCACACCTTACTGACACGTAGGAAGCCGTAGCAAGGTAGGCTAGGAACCAATGTATTTAAAAAACAATGTAAAAATTTATATTTCACATAGGGATGCATTTATACTTCACCCCAATATGCGCTTTCCATATTGAAGTATTATACTAAGTTTAATAGAACGATTAATTTATATTTCACTTAATCTGCTTTATATATATTTTACACTTATATGTATTTTCCACATTGAAGGATTACTATAAATTGACTTGAACGATTAACGTATATTTCTGTTAACCTGATTTATTTATATTTCACACTTTTATGTGTTTCCCATATTGATGCATTATACTAGGTTGGAGTGATCAATTAATTCATATTTCAATTAATCTGATTTGTTTATATTTCACATTTATATGTGTTTTCCATATTGAAACATTATACAAATTGTGTTGGTCTTTGATTAATTTGTTGTTTGATTTGTTAATTTATATTTCACATAAAGATTCATTTATAATTCACAGTTATATGTGCTTTCCACATTGAAGGGTTATACTAAGTTTAATTGAATGGTTAATTTATATTTCACTTTATCAGATTTACATATATTTCACATTTTTATGTGTTTCCCATATTGAAGGATTACTCTAAGTTGAAGTGATCAATTAATTTATATTTCACTTAATCTGATTCATTTAGAATTCACACTTATATGAGTTTCCCATATTGAAAGATTATAAATTGTGTTGGCCTTTGATTAATTTGTAGGTTAATCGATTAAATATCTATACAGGTTAATTTATATTTCACATAGGGAGTCATTGATACTTTACACTTATATGTACTTTCCACATTGAATGGGAATACTTAGTTTAATTGAACGATTAATAAATATATCACTTAACCAGATTTATTTATATTTCACATTTTTATGTGTTTCCCATATTGAAGGATTATACTAAGTAGAGGTGGTCAATTAATCTAAATTTCAATTAATCTGATTTATTGATATTTCACATTTGTATGTGTTTTCCATATTAAAGGATTATAAAAATTGTGTTGATGTTTGATTAATTTATTGGTTAATTGATTAAATAACTATACTGGTTAATTTATATGTCACATAGGGATGCATTTATTCTTCACCCCGATATGTGCTTTCCACATTGAAGT
Source organism: Dioctria rufipes (assembly GCA_963924295.1). Classification (NCBI taxonomy): domain Eukaryota; kingdom Metazoa; phylum Arthropoda; class Insecta; order Diptera; family Asilidae; genus Dioctria; species Dioctria rufipes. Next base: position 149,853 of record CAWUPM010001302.1, read on the forward strand.
ATTATACTAAGTTTAATAGAACGATTAATTTATATTTCACTTAATCTGGTTTATACATATTTTACAGTTATATGTATTTTCCACATTGAAGGATTACTATAAATAGACTTGAACGATTAACGTATATTTCAGTTAATCTGATTTATTTATATTTCACACTTTTATGTGTTTCCCATATTGAAGGATTATACTAAGTAGAGGTGGTCAATTAATCTAAATTTCAATTAATCTGATTTATTGATATTTCACATTTGTATGTGTTTTCCATATTAAAGGATTATAAAAATTGTGTTGATGTTTGATTAATTTATTGGTTAATAGATTAAATAACTATACTGTTTAATTTATATGTCACATAGGGATGCATTTATTCTTCTCCCCGATATGTGCTTTCCACATTGAAGTATTATACTAAGTTTAATAGAACGATTAATTTATATTTCACTTAATCTGGTTTATACATATTTTACACTTATATGTATTTTCCACATTGAAGGATTACTATAAATAGACTTGAACGATTAACGTATATTTCAGTTAATCTGATTTATTTATATTTCACACTTTTATGTGTTTCCCATATTGAAGGATTATACTAAGTTGAGGTTTTCAATCAATTTAAATTTGACTTAGTCTGATTTATTTATATTTCACACTTATATGTGTTTTCCATATTGAAGCATTATACAAATTTGGTTGGTCTTTGATTAATTTGTTGGTTAAATGATTAAATAACTATACTGGTTAGTTTATATTTCACAGGGGAATTCATTTATACTTCACACTTATATGTGCTTTTCAAATTGAAGTATTATACTAAGTTTAATTAATCGATTAATTTATATTTCACTTAATCTGGTTAATTTATATATCACACTTATTATTGTTTTCCATATTGAGAGATTATACTAAGTTGAATTGCACGATTAATTTATACTCCACTTAATCAGTTTCATTTCTACTTCACACTTATATTTATTTTCCATATTGTGGGAGTGAGGAATTGATCGATTAATTTATATTTAACTTAATTTGATTTATTTATATTACGCACTTATATGTTTTGTCCATAGTGAAGGATTATACAAATTTTGTGTTTCTTTGATTAATTTGTTGGTTAATCGATTAAATATCTTTACAGATTAATTTATATTTCATATGGGGATTCATTTATACTTCACACTTATATGTGCTTTCCACATTGAAGGGTTATACTAAGTTCAATTGAACGATTAATTTATATTTCACTTAATCTGATTTATTTATATTTCACACTTATATGTATTTTCCACATTGCAGAACTATAAAAAATTGAATTGATCGACTAACTTATATATCAGTTAATCTGATTTATATATATTTCTCACTTTTATGTGTTTCCCATATTGAAGTGATCAATTAATTTATATTTCACTTAATTCGGTTTATTTATATTTCACACTTATATGTGTTTTACATATTAAAGGATTCTAAAAATTGTGTTGATCTTTGATTAATTTGTTGGTTAATTGATTAAATAACTAAGTGGCGACGCGTCTGTGTCGGCTGGATCGTTCTCCAAAATTTATCGAATCAACGTATAAAACAGGTCAAAGGTTCTCCAAAATATCATGCTAGTCACACCTTACTGACACGTAGGAAGCCGTAGCAAGGTAGGCTAGGAACCAATGTATTTAAAAAACAATGTAAAACTTTATATTTCACATAGGGATGCATTTATACTTCACCCCAATATGCGCTTTCCACATTGAAGTATTATACTAAGTTTAATAGAACGATTAATTTATATTTCACTTAATCTGCTTTATATATATTTTACACTTATATGTATTTTCCACATTGAAGGATTACTATAAATTGACTTGAACGATTAACGTATATTTCTGTTAACCTGATTTATTTATATTTCACACTTTTATGTGTTTCCCATATTGATTATACTAGGTTGGAGTGATCAATTAATTCATATTTCAATTAATCTGATTTGTTTATATTTCACATTTATATGTGTTTTCCATATTGAAGCATTATACAAATTGTGTTGGTCTTTGATTAATTTGTTGTTTGATTTGTTAATTTATATTTCACATAAAGATTCATTTATAATTCACAGTTATATGTGCTTTCCACATTGAAGGGTTATACTAAGTTTAATTGAATGGTTAATTTATATTTCACTTTATCAGATTTACATATATTTCACATTTTTATGTGTTTCCCATATTGAAGGATTACTCTAAGTTGAAGTGATCAATTAATTTATATTTCACTTAATCTGATTCATTTAGAATTCACACTTATATGAGTTTCCCATATTGAAAGATTATAAATTGTGTTGGCCTTTGATTAATTTGTAGGTTAATCGATTAAATATCTATACAGGTTAATTTATATTTCACATAGGGAGTCATTGATACTTTACACTTATATGTACTTTCCACATTGAATGGGAATACTTAGTTTAATTGAACGATTAATAAATATATCACTTAACCAGATTTATTTATATTTCACATTTTTATGTGTTTCCCATATTGAAGGATTATACTAAGTAGAGGTGGTCAATTAATCTAAATTTCAATTAATCTGATTTATTGATATTTCACATTTGTATGTGTTTTCCATATTAAAGGATTATAAAAATTGTGTTGATGTTTGATTAATTTATTGGTTAATTGATTAAATAACTATACTGGTTAATTTATATGTCACATAGGGATGCATTTATTCTTGACCCCGATATGTGCTTTCCACATTGAAGTATTATACTAAGTTTAATAGAACGATTAATTTATATTTCACTTAATCTGGTTTATACATATTTTACACTTATATGTATTTTCCACATTGAAGGATTACTATAAATAGACTTGAACGATTAACGTATATTTCAGTTAATATGATTTATTTATATTTCACACTTTTATGTGTTTCCCATATTGAAGGATTATACTAAGTAGAGGTGGTCAATTAATCTAAATTTCAATTAATCTGATTTATTGATATTTCACATTTGTATGTGTTTTCCATATTAAAAGATTATAAAAATTGTGTTGATGTTTGATTAATTTATTGGTTAATAGATTAAATAACTATACTGGTTAATTTATATGTCACATAGGGATGCATTTATTCTTCACCCCGATATGTGCTTTCCACATTGAAGTATTATACTAAGTTTAATAGAACGATTAATTTATATTTCACTTAATCTGGTTTATACATATTTTACACTTATATGTATTTTCCACATTGAAGGATTACTATAAATAGACTTGAACGATTAACGTATATTTCAGTTAATCTGATTTATTTATATTTCACACTTTTATGTGTTTCCCATATTGAAGGATTATACTAAGTTGAGGTTTTCAATCAATTTAAATTTGACTTAGTCTGATTTATTTATATTTCACACTTATATGTGTTTTCCATATTGAAGCATTATACAAATTTGGTTGGTCGTTGATTAATTTGTTGGTTAAATGATTAAATAACTATACTGGTTAGTTTATATTTCACAGGGGAATTCATTTATACTTCACACTTATATGTGCTTTTCAAATTGAAGTATTATACTAAGTTTAATTAATCGATTAATTTATATTTCACTTAATCTGGTTAATTTATATATCACACTTATTACTGTTTTCCATATTGAGAGATTATACTAAGTTGAATTGCACGATTAATTTATACTCCACTTAATCAGTTTCATTTCTACTTCACACTTATATTTATTTTCCATATTGTGGGAGTGAGGAACTTATCGATTAATTTATATTTAACCCAATTTGATTTATTTATATTACGCTCTTATATGTTTTGTCCATATTGAAGGATTATACAAATTTTTTGTTTCTTTGATTAATTTGTTGGTTAATCGATTAAATATCTTTACAGATTAATTTATATTTCACATGGGGATTCATTTATACTTGACACTTATATGTGCTTTCCACATTGAAGGGTTATACTAAGTTTAATTGAACGAATTATTTATATTTCACTTAATCTGATTTATTTATATTTGAAACTTATATGTATTTTCCACATTGCAGGAATATACTAAATTGAATTGATCGACTAACTTATATTTCAGTTAATCTGATTTATTTATATTTCTCACTTTTATGTGTTTCGAATATTGAAGGAAGTGAAGTGATCAATTAATTTATATTTCACTTAATCTGATTTATTTATATTTCACAGTTATATGTTTTTTCCATATTAAAGGATTATAAAAATTGTGTTGTTCTTTGATTAATTTGTTGGTTAATTGATTAAATAACTAAGTGGCGACGCGTCTGTGTCGGCTGGATCGTTCTCCAAAATTTATCGAATCAACGTATAAAACAGGTCAAAGGTTCTCCAAAATATCATGTTCGAAATAAATTGATTCGAATATATTTTCATAAACAGAAAACTTCTGAAAGCAAGCATGCTGAAAACAAAGCATAAAATTCTTAGTAAACATATCTCTAATTTGATTACTATTAAGCAAAAAACATGTACACCGCCCAGCATAGCCATGTATTTGTAATCTTCATAAGATATTGCACAAATACAACATAAAATTATAACCTCAATGAGCAGATCAAATAAAAATTATTTCCATTTGTTAGATTCGTGATAAAAAAAACAATTCCTGAAAAGGGAACATATTAAAATATACCATGCTAAAATTAAGTTCTGAAAAGACAATAACTTCAATCTAATTACAATTTTCCTATAAAATAGGTAAAACATCTAACAAAAGCATATATATAAACAGTCAAGCCGATCAATTTGCATCATTATCATCATTACAAGTAATATTCAACGGGAATTTCTTCGCTGCGTGATAGACAGAATATTTTTTGCAAATTTAATTCAATTTAACATAGCAGCATGTGTTGCTCTAAATTTCTTGTTGCTATGCATTTTTGTTCGTTGCTAGGCAAATTTTATCGCTAGTACCGTAAGATCACAGCTGCACTGCCAATTCTTGTAAACATGCGCCGCTGCTACTCTATCAGTGGTGTCGTGTGCAAGCAAGGGCTATATAAACGACAAGCTGACTAATCTCGATCTCTTTTTGTACTTGGCATCGCTTGGGGTAAGTTGGCTGTTAGGGACTAACATTAATATCGGGTATCGACTGATATTTCACTTTTAACAATTAACAATCATTTCTGGTCTCGACGGAAATAAACGCATCTTATTTCGGGTCTCGACTGAAGATAAGATACTTACTAACAATCATTTCTGGTCTCGACGGAAATAAACGCATCTTATTTCGGGTCTCGACTGAAGATAAGATAACACTTTAAGCTGGGTCTCGACTGACTTAAACAATATTATCTCGGGTCTCGACTGAGATAATCCTTTACTAACAATCATTTCTGGTCTCCACGGAAATAAACGCATCTTATTTCGGGTCTCGACTGAAGATAAGATAACACTTTAAGCCGGGTCTCGACTGACTTAAAGAATATTATCTCGGGTCTCGACTGAGATAATCTTTTACTAACAATCATTTCTGGTCTCGACGGAAATAAACGTATCTTATTTCGGGTCTCGACTGAAGATAAGATAACACTTTAAGCCGGGTCTCGACTGACTTAAAGAATATTATCTCGGGTCTCGACTGAGATAATCTTTTACTAACAATCATTTCTGGTCTCGACGGAAATAAACGCATCTTATTTCGGGTCTCGACTGAAGATAAGATAACACTTTAAGCCGGGTCTCGACTGACTTAAAAAATATTATCTCGGGTCTCGACTGAGATAGTATCTTACTAACATTAATACTTTATTTCTGGTCTCGACGGGAATAAAGAATTTATTTTAACCCATGGTTAGAACAAAGGGTCTTAACATTAGCTTAAAGCCAACCCTCAAGCGTCAAGTTATAGATCGGTGAGTACCAGTCACTTGTAACAATATAATATTTATCATATATTTATTTTATTATACATTTACTCATATATATATTTACATTTTATACTCTTTTGGTGCATATTTATTTAATATCATAATTTGACTTTATTCTATTAATTTTACATATATATATATTGACGATCTTATATTGCAATTTTTGCCAATAAGTGTTTTTCAGTGTGATACAAAATTCTCTGACCCAAAACTTATATATTGAGTTTCATCCCAATACAACTTTTCTTGATAATCGTATATTCTAAGTCTGTGGTAATAAGTGTTTTATAGTGTGGTTGATCTCTGACCTAATACCTTATTATATAATCTGATCTTAATATAATTAGTGGGCAGTGTTAAAAAATAAGTGCAGTATTTATTTGAAAGTTAAAATAAAGTGAATAGTGTTGATTCGTTGTTAAGAAATAGACCACTGATCTTGATCCTAATTTTCCAGTGCATTCATTTCAGTCACTTAATCAAATTTGCGTGTACGTTCTATTAACGGACAGTACATTTTATGGTCCTTCGAGCCGGATCTAAGGTCTAGTGTTTTATATTATCAATCGTTTCATTATTTCTGCTCTTCAAAAACTTTTGGGCAACCAAGCCACTTCCGCAATAATCTTTGAAAAATCGTTCAATAACTACAACAAAACTGATGTAGAAAAATGAACGAAAGGTCTTACTTCTGAGCGATTAACCGCTCTAAGTGAAATTTGGTCAGAGTACAAGAAAGATCACTATACACTTATTCAAGCCACGCAGGCTTTGGAAGATAGTGACCTTCAAAAGTACGATTATTTCGCAAACGATCAATTTTCAAAGGTGGAAAATCAATACTTTACTTTTCGAGGTATTCTTAGGGATGCATTAGATGCATTCGAAACAAAGGTTGAACCAAGTCCAAAATCAGAACATGAAACTTCATCGTCTCTGAGACTACCTAGCATCACAATCCCAAAATTCTCAGGATCTTATGATTCTTGGAGACATTTTCACGATCTTTTCAAATCCCTGGTGAATTCAAATTCTGCGTTATCACCGGTGCAGAAATTGCATTATTTAAAGTCAAGTGTATCTGGAGAAGCAGAGCACTTATTGCGTCAATTTGCCAGGACCAACTCGAGCTATGACAGCGCATGGAAGATATTGCTTGAAAGGTATGATAACAAACGAGTCTTGGTAAATGCCCAATTGAAAGCACTCTTTAATCTACCTAAAGCAGCCCACGAATCAGCCAAGGCTATCAAAAATTTGCTAGATAAGTCTTCCGAATGTATCTTCGAACTCGAGGCATTGCAAGTTTCCACTAAGCAATGGGATGCAATTCTCATCTATATGGTGGTACAATGTTTAGCAGCAGAAACGCACCATGCATGGGAACAAGAGATCAATACAACAAAAGGACTTCCCACTTTCGAATCCTTAAAAATATTTCTACAATCTAGATTTAGAATTTTAGAAGCCATAGTCGATACCAAACCATCCCCAGCCAACAAAAATGCTCAAGTCCCGAGAGCATCTACCCATTTTACTTCATACACCCAAGCATGTCCTTTGTGGAAAGAGCAGCACCGTCTATTTAAATGTCCGAAATTCATAAAACTCGATGTAGACAATAAATTCAAAATTGTCACATCAAATCAATTATGCAATACCTGCCTATCAAAGGGGCACACTACGAAAACTTGTACACGTAAGTTTTCATGTCAGCGATGTGGAAGGAGGCATCATTCTTTACTTCACAGGAATAATGCCACTCCAAGGGCCTCGACCCAACTCAAGCCAAGGGAGCAGCAATCAGAAGCTCAACCTTGTAATTCACCTTCCACATCCAATAAATCTCTTCACACCCTTCACGCAAAAAATCATCATACCAAACAAGCACTGCTTGCCACAGCATTGCTAAGCGTTCCTACAAAAAAGGGAAATATGTTGGTATTGAGAGCTTTAATAGATTCAGGCTCTCAAGTTTCATTTGTAACTCAAGCCGCCGCACGTAAGCTGCAATCATCCACTATAAACGTGGAAATTCAAATCACGGGCCTGGGAAAAACTGAAACTACAAATGTTCAAAAACAAACTACTTTGAACATGTATCCTTTTTCAACCACAACTAAGGCAACCACAGTTACAGCCCTTATAGTGGATACAATTACGGACATTTTACCCCCTTCAACCATTCCAAACAAAGAATGGAGTCATATACATGAGCTACCACTTGCCGATCCGTTTTTCTTTAAACCAGGAGAAATTGACCTGCTTTTAGGAGCAGATGTGTACAGCGAAATTCTCTTGGAAGGTTTACGGAAGGTCCTCCAGGAACACCAACTGCCCAAAACAGTACCCTCGGATGGATACTTTTCGGAAAGCTAAAAAATACATCCACATTCTTAACAGCATCTGCCTTAACAGCAAAGGCTCATTACGACGACGACACTTCACTGGATAAACTTTTACGTCAGTTTTGGGAAACTGAAGAAGTTAATCCAGGAAGAAAGCTGTCTAAAGCAGATCAAGAATGTGAAGAGTTTTATAAAAAAACTCATGTTCGTAACGCACATGGCCGTTACGAAGTTCGGCTGCCTTTCATCGCAGAAAGTCCCAGCCTAGGTGACTCTCGTGGTATGGCATTACGTAGGTTCTACAGCCTAGAACGGCAATTAGAACGAAATCCAGAACTCTATCAGGAATACAAAACTTGTATTAATGAATACAAGACATTAGGCCACATGACAGTGGCTAATAAGATAGTGAGCAATGAACAAAGCTACTATCTTCCTCATCATGCTGTTATCAAAGATAGCACCACTGCAAAGGTTCGCGTTGTCTTTGATGCTTCAGCAAAAACGACTAATGGAAAAAGTCTAAACGAACAGCTACATACGGGTCCAGTACTGCAGTCTGAACACGTCTCAATCATTCTCAGATGGCGAAAGTATAAATTCGCTATGTCTGCTGACATACAGAAAATGTACAGGATGATAAAGGTACAACCTCCAGATCAAACCTACCAAAGAATACTTTGGAGGGATAATCAAAATGAACCTATTAAAGATTACAAATTAACCACTGTAACCTTTGGCACCACGCCAGCTCCCTATCTCGCAATAAAAACGCTCAATCAACTAGCCATTGATGAAGCTGACAAATTCCCCGAAGCTGCAAAGATAGTGTCTCGTGACTTCTATGTTGATGACCTTCTTACAGGTTCAGATACAAAGGAAGAAGCCTTCCAAATACAAGATCAACTTATCAATCTGTTATCTTCCGGCGGATTTAATTTGAGGAAATGGGTTAGCAATTCTTCAGATTTACTATCTAGGATCCCCGAATCATACAGAGAAGTTGACCTTCCTTTGCGATTCGCAAGCGATGAGTCCGTAAAAACTTTAGGTATTCATTGGTTTCCAGGATCCGATTGCTTCACGCTGCAATACAAAAGGAAATCAGATTGCCTTTCTACAAAGCGTTCTATTCTTTCAGAAATTGCAACGCTTTTCGATCCACTTGGCTGGATATCACCAATTATAGTCACGGCCAAAATACTGATGCAAGCTTTATGGCTTGCAGGTTGTTCATGGGATGAGCCAATACCGGCATCCATTGATAAGCAGTGGCGCGAATTTAAAGCAGAATTACATCACATTAGCAGCATCAACATACCACGTTGGTTACATACTACAAGTAACCTATCCACCTGTCAAATACATGGATTTTCAGATGCTTCTAATCAAGCGTATTCTGCCGCTGTTTATATTAGAGTTGTGGATGAAGAAAGATTTGTTCAAGTCAATTTACTCATGGCAAAGTCAAAGGTAGCGCCTGTCAAATCCGTATCCCTTCCACGTCTTGAATTGTGCGGGGCGGTATTGGTAGCACGACTCATAAATCTTGTTAAAATCGATTTAAAATTTGATCAAGTTCCTACGTTTGCTTGGACAGACTCATCTATTGTATTAGCTTGGATTCGTAGTCACCCTAATAAGTATAAGACATATGTGGCTAATAGGGTGGCGGAAATTCAGAACTTGATCGACATTAAAGCATGGCATCATGTAAAGTCTGCGGACAATCCCGTCGACTGCAATTCTAGAGGAATTAAGTCTTCATTATTGATTGATCATGAGTTATGGTGGCATGGACCTCATTGGTTGCAGGACAGTGAAAATAATTGGCTGAAATCTAAAACCATTCCAGCTAATGAGCATGAAACTGAACAAAGACGAGTAACTCACTTCACAACAGCTCATTCAAACATCGATGATTTGTTTGGAAAATTCTCTAGCTTTTCCAAATTGCAAAGAGTCGTCGCATATTGCATCAAGTTCATCAATAAGTGTAAAAATGCAGCGGCGAAGTCCACAAAAGAACAACCAATGGATCCAAAGATACTTCATCCAATAGAAATCGCTCAAGCAAAATTTCGGCTTATTAAGGCAGCACAGAATGTCGCTTTTGGTACTGAAATGAAATGTTTACAAGAACAAAATCTGCTTCCAGTTAGAAGCAAGATCTTATCACTCAACCCATTCTTAGATAACAATGGATTAATTCCGGTAGGTGGTCGATTGAGAAATGCTAACATTTCTTATAATCGAAAACACCCAATACTCCTGCCAAAGGACAGCAAACTAACCATTTTAGTCATTGAACACTTCCATACAAAAACGCTACATGGAGGCCCGCAACTGGTATTATCCATCATTCGAAACGAATATTGGATTCCACAAGGACGTAAAACCGTAAAACAAGTGTTACATAAATGTATAACTTGCTTTAAGCAGTCCGCAACTAGCAAGAATCAGATTATGGGACATTTACCTTCATCACGGGTTAATGTGACTAGACCGTTTCAACAAACTGGTCTCGACTATGCTGGCCCTTTTAATTTAAAGGTATCTAAATTTCGAAACAATCGTGTATATAAAGGGTATATATGCATTTTCATTTGCATGGCCACCAAAGCCATTCATATAGAAGCCGTGTCAGATTTATCAACAGCGGCTTTTATAGCAGCTTTCCGCCGGTTCTCCAGCCGAAGGGGACTCTGCACAGATATATTTTCAGACTGTGGTTCTAATTTCGTTGGAGCTGACAAAGTCCTACAAAAAGAATTCAAAACAGCCATACTGCAAGCTAACAAGCAGATGGCAGAAACACTAGCCCAAGACGGGATATGTTGGCACTTCAACCCGCCTTCCGCACCTCATTTTGGAGGATTGTGGGAAGCCGGAGTTAAATCCATAAAATTGCATTTAAAGCGAATTTTAGGGAATTCTTCATTGACATTTGAAGAATTTGCAACTGTTTTGACACAAATTGAAGCCTGTCTAAATTCCAGGCCTCTATGTCCTATCACAGAAGATCTAGACGATCTCAATGTTCTAACTCCGGGACATTTTTTAATTGGCACTTCCTTATAATTTCCACCAGAACCTGTATTGGAAAATAAGGTTTCATCGCTCACCAGATGGAAACATCTCCAACTGTTGAAACAACAGTTTTGGCATAAATGGTCTCACGATTATCTAAATTCCCTACAAAATAGACCTAAGTGGCAGACTCCAATATCAAATCCTAAAATAGGAGATTTAGTTATTATCAAAGAACCGAATCTGGTAGCGAGCCGTTGGTTATTAGGACGAATAACTGAAGTCCACCCAGGTGCTGACAAATATATTTGCGTAGTCAGTATAAAAACGAAAAATGGATTTGTAAAAAGACCATTATCAAAAATATGTATTTTACCAATACAAGAAAGCTAAATTGACCATTTAAATTACGCATCACAAAAAAAAAAAAAAATGACCCCTCGCAAATTTATATATCAAAGTCTCTAATAGAACAATTCAAGCTACTTTCGCTTATTTAAAATTACATGTCATCATAAATTTAATCATGTCCCGGTACTTTTAAATATACAATTCAATATCTATAACAAAAGTTCTGCCATCGACATAACCAAACGCCAAATTTTTCAACCACCTGCATCTATATGCCGTTATCTACAATCGCTAAACGACCATTTCTATGAAAATGTTCTCTACAGCAAAGAGAAAATATATCAAATTGCAATTTTAACCAAATGCAATTTGTTACTATATTTGCACTGCAGCCCTGCAACAAGAACAAATTAAGAAACCCGTTATGTTTATATAAATGTGATCACGCAAACGGTGTAATTATTAGTCAAAGTTTTTCGCTTAAAACGGATACACCTAAACACCAAAGCGATATCGGGGAAGAGTTGCCCATTACTCCCGGGCGGAATATTGAGAGTGAACTAGAAGAAGCTTGGAAACTCGAACGAGAACTGGCAGAATGTCTCCCATCGCCAGAACAAGATCAGGATGAAGCTGCAGATAATGATTGGGATCTTGACGAGGAAATGCAATTGTTGCCACCATCTCCGAAGCGAAGTCTGGATGAGGAACAGGAAGAGATCCAGAAGTTGACTGAACAGCTCGAGGACTTGAAGCAACGCTCTAAGCTAATGAAAGCAATTACTAAATTAACCTTAAGCCCACAACCAATACCAACTGTAGTAATTGAGTACTCACCCTCCACGTCCCCGAATCCAGGAAGACAACTTAGTGAACCATCAGTTCCACCAGAGCCAATAACCAACACTTTACTAGCCACCACTTCCAACGCTCAACCAGCAACACCGAAAGTAGTTATCTTGAACGACGAATCCAATCATCCCAATATCCTCCCTAATGATGACATTGTTGTAACAATTGTGAACAATCAAACAGGGACGACGGAGAACATCACCGTATCCTGGGAGGCCTTAAAACGTTCCAAGAAGAGAAACCAGCGCTTCACGACTAAAGACCGGGATCGAATTAAAATCAAATTGTTGGCCAACGGAAACATTAAAGTTATACGATAATAATTTGTTTCATTTATTTTGTTTCGTAGTTTTTTTTTCTCTCTTTTTTGCTGTTTTCTTTTCTGTCGGCCTGTTCAGTTGTTCCTCCTCTATATTAATTTGGTAACTATAACAGTAAATCAAAGTAAGACGGCTACAAGTTTTTCTCTCAACAATTGGGCTGAAAATTTTCTCTCATCATGTTATAGGTCAGTTTTAACATTAATAATTTGAAAGACATTTCCAGTCTTTCAACGGGGGTCAGTATGTTCGAACTAAATTGATTCGAATATATTTTCATAAACAGAAAACTTCTGAAAGCAAGCATGCTGAAAACAAAGCATAAAATTCTTAGTAAACATATCTCTAATTTGATTACTATTAAGCAAAAAACATGTACACCGCCCAGCATAGCCATGTATTTGTCATCTTCATAAGATATTGCACAAATACAACATAAAATTATAACCTCAATGAGCAGATCAAATAAAAATTATTTCCATTTGTTAGATTCGTGATAAAAAAAACAATTCCTGAAAAGGGAACATATTAAAATATACCATGCTAAAATTAAGTTCTGAAAAGACAATAATTTCAATCTAATTACAATTTTCCTAAAAAATAGGTAAAACATCTAACAAAAGCATGTATATAATCAGTCAAGCCGATCAATTTGCATCATTATCATCATTACAAGTAATATTCAACGGGAATTTCTTCGCTGCGTGATAGACAGAATATTTTTTGCAAATTTAATTCAATTTAACATAGCAGCATGTGTTGCTCTAAATTTCTTGTTGCTATGCATTTTTGTTCGTTGCTAGGCAAATTTTATCGCTAGTACCGTAAGATCACAGCTGCACTGCCAATTCTTGTAAACATGCGCCGCTGCTACTCTATAAGTGGTGTCGTGTGCAAGCAAGGGCTATATAAACGACAAGCTGACTAATCTCGATCTCTTTTTGTACTTGGCATCGCTTGGGGTAAGTTGGCTGTTAGGGACTAACATTAATATCGGGTATCGACTGATATTTCACTTTTAACAATTAACAATCATAAGATAAGATACTTACTAACAATCATTTCTGGTCTCGACGGAAATAAACGCATCTTATTTCGGGTCTCGACTGAAGATAAGATAACACTTTAAGCCGGGTCTCGACTGACTTAAAGAATATTATCTCGGGTCTCGACTGAGATAATCTTTTACTAACAATCATTTCTGGTCTCGACGGAAATAAACGCATCTTATTTCGGGTCTCGACTGAAGATAAGATAACACTTTAAGCCGGGTCTCGACTGACTTAAAGAATATTATCTCGGGTCTCGAGTGAGATAATCTTTTACTAACAATCATTTCTGGTCTCGACGGAAATAAACGCATCTTATTTCGGGTCTCGACTGAAGATAAGATAACACTTTAAGCCGGGTCTCGACTGACTTAAAGAATATTATCTCGGGTCTCGACTGACATAGTATCTTACTAACATTAACACTTTATTTCTGGTCTCGACGGGAATAAAGCATTGTTTTAACCCATGGTTAGAACAAAGGGTCTTAACATTAGCTTAAAGCCAACCCTCAAGCGTCAAGTTATAGATCGGTGAGTACCAGTCACTTGTAACAATATAATATTTATCATATATTTATTTTATTATACATTTACTCATATATATATTTACATTTTATACTCTTTTGGTGCATATTTATTTATTATCATAATTGGACTTTATTCTATTAATTTTACATATATATATATTGCCGATCTTATATTGCAATTTTTGCCAATAAGTGTTTTTCAGTGTGATACAAAATTCTCTGACCCAAAACTTATATATTGAGTTTCATCCCAATACAACTTTTCTTGATAATCGTATATTCTAAGTCAGTGGTAATAAGTGTTTTATAGTGTGTGTTGATCTCTGACCTAATACCTTATTATATAATCTGATCTTAATATAATTAGTGGGTAATCTTAAAAAAAAAGGTGTGAAAGTTTATTGGAAGTTAAAACGAAGTGAATAGTGTTTGTTTTGATACGAGATTCGACCACTGACCTTGATCCAAATTTACGAGTGCATCCATTTCAGTTTCACTAAATTCAAATTTGCGTGTACGTTCTACTAACGGACAGTACATA